>JAIPRK010000100.1:0-251064 GCA_025469195.1 Chaitophorus viminalis | reverse complement strand
CATTATACACATATATAATAATAATTTTCACTTTTGTTACTAAATTAATTATTTTAAATTTAACTTAATTAATTTAGTAACAAAAGTGAAAATTATTATTATATATGTGTATAATGTTGATAAAAAAATTTCCATGTTCATGTTTCGAATCCCTTTGGTTAACATTTTTGGACAGCAAAATAACTAAAATATGGTTTATCGAAATTCGTCGGAATACTAAGACAAATTTCTTTGAAATATCGGTTTTTACCAAAACTAAATGTTAAAAGGCTTGTAAAACTATTTGCATGATATTTGAGATAGCTTTTTTTTATTTTGATCAATGTCCACTGTGTATGGAACTTTGTATTAAATTTTAAAGATTTTTTTATCGACATTTTATGAAAAAAGGAAAGAAAACACGAACATTTCAAATATTTATATAAATACCTAGCTAAACACATGACTTAATCTATTGAACATTTTAGAGAATATTATCTCTATAGAACGGTGATATTATACTATAATATCAAGTCTTTGCGATTATAGGATTTTTTTTATAACGACGATCAAAATATAATATTATTCTATTTTGTCAAAAGCCAGTATTCCGTAAATGTATGAGTTTTTTTCTATAATTTTTCTCTAGTTTTTCTCAATTATTTGAAAGACTATTGAGAAATTTACAAAACACCACAGGATCGCACCAACTAGATACAATTGAAACCATCTCTCCTTCATGATGATCGGAGTAATCGTTCTGGACAAAATTGTATAGACGGATAGAAAAAAATACACACACACACACACACACACACCATTGTAAAATCATTACATTACAGAATCGTACAGAATTTAAAAAAAAACCGACTGAAGTATGGTTTTGAAACATTCCATCGGTTTAATCGGTTATAACTGTTTTAAGTACATGGCATTATGTTGATCGACATGAAAAATTTACGAATATGTATAATGTAAAAGAATGCGATCGCATGGAGGGAATTGCGGCGAATCATCATCGATTTTTATGTATATTGTTCGTCAGAATCGGACGAGAGGCGTACACATATACTTATTGTGTTTTAAACCCTTATAATAAATACGTCGTACAATACACATACCTGCAGCAGTGCAGCGTACGCAAGAGTGCGCATTATTTTGCCGATTGATTCGGGAATACGCGGAAAGTCCGCCGCGATTTATATAAGCGACATGGGTACCGTGGAATAATCTCAATACAGCGAGTGAAGCACGCGTTTTATAAAGTGTCACGTCCTTGTCGAAATTTTGGACCCTCTTTTGAATAGTTCGTTTAAACATCAATATTGTGCAGGTACCTATTTATAGGTAGGTCCTGTACTCGTCGGTCAATAATTGATTTGTTTGCATAATTTTACGATAAGAAACGACAGGCCAGAGATAGGTTTACTGAGTTTCCGGTCCGTTCGTAGCCACTGTGGACGAGCACGACAACGAGTAGACTGCTTTTGGGCGATTCCGAGAACACGAGGATTTCAAAACTGCGCCCGTCGGATTTAATTGTCAAAGGCCGCTTGCGGCGGCGCGCGGCGATCCCTATAATCATTACCGCGTCAGAGAGTATACCTATGTAATAACACGCTAGAGTGAGAGAGCACGCACGTAATATTATGTAAATATATTATAGCCCACAATACGCACGTGTACAGGGTACCTACCTCCCATGAGAATATCCGTACTATTTGCGATGTCTTTTGTCTTTTGTCGAATTCTAAATGTAATAACACACATTTACTAATTTTATTAGATCAATATAAATCGTTTTACTAATAGGTTTAAAATAATATCATTCGTTTGTGTTGCGATTTAGTTCTACGTATAACAATTCGAAGAACGCCATTTATCTAAATTTTAATTGTCTAAATAAATTGACGGTCAACTATTTAAAATTATTTTGACATATATAAAAATAATTATTTCACAATAATTTCTAGAGAAATATATTTGTTAACGATATTATTTATCTGATAACAAAACACAAGTGCTATTTAATAATATTATTGTTTACAAAGAATATCATCGGCTTATGAGATCAAGTATATGGTCGGAATTTACAAAGAATACACAATCCATGTATACGCTATAAATGTTGAAGAATTATTTCGGCTATACCTTAAAGTTTTATAAAAAAATACCAAGATGAATAGTAATGTTCTAATAGTCCATTAAAATGTATTTTTAATTTACTCGATTCGTACTCGTTTTATAAAATTAATATATGCAGTGTACCTATCGTGGTATTTATAAGCGAGAAAAAAAAAATCAGAATTTGATTACCAGGGAAGAGTCAACCCTCGTGGGAAACCTTGTATAATACGAAATACATATGCGTAATATGTAAGTATATAGTATCAGTATGTGTGGTACATGCGGTATGCTCTATGAAGTGGGCGTGCGACGTTGTTTTGGGCTTTCGCCTCGTCTGTACTCGTTTTGTCTTTGTATTCTTCAGCTGACTTCGCCGCCCACCCATCCGCCCGTCGCTGCGCGCACTAACTCTCCGCCAAAGGTTCTCTGCGCACACTTTCGTACAACCATTGCATGTATAAACATATTACGCGTATTAACGCGCGCCCGCCACCGTCGCGGAATGCCATCGAAACTATGTGAACCATCTTGCAGCTCGGTGGCGGCGCGGTGGCTTCAGCTGGTGACTGGCTTTTCGACGCACGTTCGCTGCCGGCGGCGGGCGCGGCGGTATACTCTCGCGGCGTGGTCTCGTGAGGAATCTGAAGTCATTAAGGTTCCCTTTTCCAGTATCCGCTCCTTTGTTTCCAGTCGCACGCTCACCGAAGAGTGGCAATGTGAAAAATCGGCAATATTCGAATTCCACCACCGTTGCGCGCGCGCGTGCTCGCGATTGTTCACTGCACCATAACCCATGTATATAGTCAATGCTATAGGTATGTACAATAATAATAATGCACAATGTCATTGAAATCTACACACACACACACACACACACACACATAGCAGCGCGTCATTGAAAATCCTATGAAAACTATTCGCAGAGCGATATCATAATATATTATTATGTTTGTTTTCCAATCGAATTAATGCCTGGTATTGGTACCTACCTAATAGATTTATGTATTTCAACTGAAGACATGAACGATGATTAATACATTATTCTACACCAAGACGAAATGCGTTTTGCTTTTTATTCCAACCAAATTTATATTTAAAATGTTCAAATATCAATGATTATCACCTGTAACCAAAGTTATAGAAATAATTTATTGAAAGAATTAGTGAGTAAAATCAAATTAATTAATACCCAGATTCTATAATAATAATGAATGTATGGTAAATTACGTGATTATTTTAAGTTTGGTATGACTTGAAAGACAGGTATAGAAGAGTTAAGCTTCCCTCGAGTATTGGAGAAATAATCTTATGCATTTAAATATTTACCATACTCGTGATTAAAGTTTAAGCTTACATAATATACAGCATTATTATAGTCGACGTTTTATTTTTGACATTAGTTTTTGAATAAATTACCTCTCACGTTTTTATTATAAAACTATTGCATACGTGAAGCTTGCTACGAACTGCATTTAATTATAGTAACAATAAAACGGAAAATCCTCAGTGATACAAATGTTCATTAAATAAATTTATAATATATCTCAGCGTAATAGAAAAACGATTTAAGTATTTTCCGAAATTATTATTATTGATTAAAAGGTTATCAGACTCACTCGAATGATCTTGCTACCTAGGTTTATTGTACATTTATAAGTACCATCAAAAGACCATCGTCGGTTTTATTTTATCTAATACTTTATTTCATCACTTTTGACCCTTCTCCCGGACTCAAATTCTCTGTATACAACCTCAATTTAGATAAAGCTGAATGAACATTTTAAAACAGGGTAGATTATTTATCTCTCGGTCGTTTGACACTAAAAACGGCAAGAGGGTGTGTATTTGTGTCTAAGGTGATAAAAGAAAGTAACAGAGAGAGAGAGAGAGAGAGACAGAGAGAGAAAGAAAAAGGCATCGTGCGACAAGAGAGGCGTACATTTCGTTGAAGCAATAATTGAAAAAATAAGCGAAAAAAAACTGTTTCTCTCTTCAGCGTCGTGCAGTATAATGTGTAGCACAATAAATAATCCCCCTCCTATGTTGGTGTGAACAAGTGATTACGGTAGCGTGCCTGTTGGACGTTACAGTCAACAATCGATACTTAACCTAAAACAAGAAGACCATGCACGGAAGCACTTAATTTACACCATACGCAATTCGGCGAAAAGCTAAATGAACTATTAGAGTTGATTATTTTATTTTAAATTTCAAACATTCCGGTGTCACAATAATTATATTATATAATTACTATTAAATTCATTTTTTTTTCATATATTTCATCATATGTATATTATAATTATTATTATTATTATTATAAATAATGTAGTGCAAACATTTGGTCGCACGTATACTTCTATCATCATAAATGTCAGTGTATAACACATTCCGGGACTCTGGGTGCACTTTTATCAACTTGGGTATGATAATTTATGTAGTCATTTTAATTAGAAACTTTTGTACAACATAATGTCCCAGAGGTTTCCATCAGTAAGTCATCAAAGTTTATAAAATCACTCTAGGGTGTGTTAAATTTTCATTTCCAAAATAATGAATATAATAGTAAAATATTATTTAGTTTATACCTACTGTGTAGATAATATGTTTGCGATAAATTAGCAAATGCTACAGAATAAATATTATATTTTGTCCGCACGGTCAGTGTAAGTACTGTTTGTCCGCTGTTCATATTTTACTTTAGATAATATTATTTTATAGATTTTAATATAATAACTGTCATTGTTATTATAGTACCCTTGACCACGAGCGTATGTCAGTGCAACGCACTACGTAATATTATTACTACCTCGAAGATATAATATAATAACGATGACAAAAACTGAGAAACAATTGATTGTAGATTGGGCCAAAATAAAGTAGAAATTATTTAGTTATACGATTCTGCAGCATTCCGGCTAAACTATTCCTGCCGAATCCATATAACTATTATTGTTCATACTATTTACGAGAGTGGTGCGGTGCACAAATATCGAAATCTATATAAAGACATTGGATGGTCGGATCATACGCGGCGAATTTACAGATAACTACTTAACATTCCGAAACGATTATTTAATTAAATAAAATCGATTTAAGCTATTAATTAATAGCATTAGTTATAAAATTACTCGTGCGAATACCAATGGATATCATTTGATTTCTGTTAAATTCATAACAAGTTCCGCGTAGTACACATCTATAGTTTTATCAAACAAATACACTACCTTAGTCAGGTGAATTGCAATAAATTACTATTGACCTTTAACATATACTTAACCCTTAAGAAATGCGTTGGTCTTTTTCATAATACAATTTTTAGTAAGTAACACATAGTGTTATATTTTTTTTTTTTTTTTTTTATTATTATACATTTTTCCATATTTATATATCATATAGTCCCCCATTACGTATTTGAATTAAAATAAAATTTACTATTTTACTTATTTTTAGAAATTGAGTCTCATAGACCCCACACGACTATAATCGTTAAAGAAATGCACACGCTTGCTTATGCGTTACTTCAATGGCATGCATTAAGAGGTGATAGTTAAATCATTCCTCTACCCTTGGATTTTAGAAACGGTATTTTCGTATGTTATATTTTCAATTAAAAGTGTACAATATTATAATGTGGCTGTTAAAACTCGCTTATGTTTTACTTCATAGCATGTTGCTTTGTTTTGTAAGATTAAAACTTGATTAGCATCTAAGATGAGTAAAAAAGATTAACTGGTCTGGCCTTATATACACATTGACATATTAAATTTGAGAGCAAGTTCAAGCAATCGTAAATATACTTGCAAATGGAAAAAAGACAATATATTTTACTTCAATAAATGTCCAATAGTCTTAGTATTTTACTGTTCATTGTATTTTTTTACATTTTGGTGTTTAAATTACCTACCCCCTCCTTGATTGATCTTCAGATACGTCACTACGAGGGCGAACTTCGAGTTGCTAACAGCCGCCTACTACGCTTGTGAAAACGATATTTTCAGTCAATCAGACACGTACAAATAACGAAGTCAACAAGAAAAAACTGTAAATAATCTGCACGTTATACATAGGTCAACGCTCCGTATGAAGTTGTTTTCACAGGGTAAACAACGAATCGAGAACAAGACGCGAGAAAAATGTTTGTGCGTGTGTCTAATAATTTTCACCTATATACGCGCTTATGACGTACAAAAAAAACGAATATTTTTGGGGCTTTTTTCTTTTTTTTTCCTAAGTAAGACATTGTATAGTACGTACCATATAAAAGCAGATGACATTGTTTTTCACAAATTTTCAAAACGACAAAATAGTTAGATTTTGTATTATTGTAAGACGAAATATAACATTGTTATACCGTGACTTTGAAAATATACGGTAAGAAAAATAAATTATTACACGTCATTTTATGTTTTGATTTGTTATACATTGACTTGGAACGTCGTCGGTAAAGGAAAAAAAATAATTATAATAATAATAATAATAATAATGGTAATAAAAATAACAGGAATAAAAATGTACAGAAATATGGTGTGTTTACTGGAGGAAAAAATATCTTATGAATACTACTTTTCCCGGTGAAAAGAATTTCGTATAATAATAATAGTAATAATGTATATGGTACATCAACAGAGATGGCTGTCTTCGCACAGGAGTGATTTGTTTTTTTTTTCTCTCGGAATAAATACACTTACTAAAGAAAATCATGAGTATAATCATATAGTTACGCATGAATTTATATAATATTTTTTGTTATATTTCTATAGGTAGGTACCATATGTTTTTACACGTAATCCGAAACGATTTTTTTTTTTTTTTTTGGTTAACAAAATATAAAGTTAAGTGGATGAGTAAATAGCGTGAATGCACAAGTAAAACCTTAAAGCTCAATATTATAATACTATAGGTAATTCATTTTTAATTTTTTTTTTTTGAACTTTATTGAAAGTTCAGAAATTTTTTTTCATCAATAATAATTAAAATAATAATTTTTGATATCCGATTAAATGAATAGTATTAATTGTTAAGTCATAAATAATATTAAATTATATCTGCTAAAAAAATTAATATATTTTCAGCAATAATTTAAAAATTTTAATTTTATGACAGTCTTGATCATAAAATATGCAATTTTAAAAGTATAATTAGTTTTTGAGATCACCGACGTACAATTATTATTTCAAAAAGGCAGGCATTGTCAAAAAAATGTCAAAACCTTTAAAATGAGAAAAAAATACTGCCCTATAATTTGAGATACAAATGTACACTTCTTAAAAATGACAACCGGGATGGAATTTCTTTAGGACTATAAAATGATAAGTTTCGTGTCGTTTTTTCACGACAGCGCGAACCACCCTATTCTTAATTAGTAAATGCCACGACATCTGCACTTGGATTCTCACTTAAATTTTGCGGTTCAATAAATTGGAAAAATTAAAAGTTTTAGTTGAGTTTATTTTTTCTTTTGAAAATCTTAAAAGTGGGAAGAAAATTTTCTTTTGAGGGTTTTTACGCCGGAAGGGACAACGTTGGCAATGATGGCGGTTGTGCGGGACTACTATCAGTATAAGTTGACACAATGTTCGAGGGTGACAGAAAACTATTAAGATAAAGCACTTTGCCGCTGATTCCCTCCCCGTCCACCCGTGGATATTTTTCGGGTCATGTGTCACAAGGCCCTTCAGAGTCGAGTGACTAATTCAATTACCCACGTAGCAAATTATCAAGATATCCAATAAACCCGAAATGTATTTTTTGTTAAGATAATAATAATTGTGGTGGTAATAATAATAAAACAAGAACTGCCAACAGTGTGTATATATATATTTTTTTTTTTTTGTGAAATTTGTGAAAACCCGTTTATACTGCAACGAAGGTCTATACGTCAACACTACTACTATTATACTTCTGCAGTAGTGTTTTCCATGCTTCATACACCGCATACGCCGATTCACTTTTGAACGTCCAGCTGCTACTTAAGGGACTTTCTCCCAGCCTTTTTCCTACCGCATACCATCGTGCACCATGCCCCGAAGGAAAGCAAACGCGCGAAAAAAAAAATAATAATAATACTCGCAGGGCAAATACAGTGAGTGCATAATGTACACATTTCTTTTTTTTTTCCATCATATTATATTTCATTATATACACCCATACGCGAAACGTAAAGTAAAGGGCTGTTGGTTTTTTTCAAATAACCTATTCCCCTTCCACTCAAACCATTACAGAGTTCATTTACACGGGTTCCGCTGCTTTTAATTTTTCCCCCAGTAACTATGTGCCTGTAATGTGTACATGTATTTATTAATTTGTTTCTTTTTTTTTTTTTTCCCAATAAATCGTACACGCGTGTTACGTATAATCTAGAATCCTCTTATATGTGATCAGATTAGCGGACACTTGTATACTTTGTGGCCGTAATAACGAAGTCGGTTAAATTATTCAAAGACCGCTGTGCTGGGCGATAATATTATAAAACGCAGTCGCGGCAAGCGCTCACCCATACGCGCACGCCCACACATACAAAATACTTACGTACGTAGGAATCCATTATGTATGACTACACTATACGCGGTGTGTCCGTACGGAACACAACCCTTCGAAGAACCCTAATTTTAATCCGGGAAAAGAGTTATAAGCTTATTATTCGAAATGTTCGTCCTCTCTCAGACAATCGTCGTACACCCTTGCCGCGCCGAATGGGTTGTTATAAATAATTAACAACCCGACTTACCGGAAAATTCACCGCTCGAATAATTTTTTTTAACAATTATTATAATTTTTTTTTTAACATTATTAGTCCTCGTTGTTTTCCGAATGCATTCGATTATGGCATTTTTATGTTTCGAAAAAAATTAATATATACCTACGTATATATTTATATATATGTATATATAGTAGAATATATTATAATATATTCTTGAATGAAATACAATATTATGTCAAATAAAAATAGTACAATAATATAGTTGGAAATGGATTTGAAATCTTTATCAATCTTATTTATGATAATATTATATTAAGGCGAATCATGTGTACATTATTAAACTTAGGCCCTAAAGTTGCAGTTTTTGTTTTAGATCATTTTTCTATATTTCAACGTTATAACTTTTCACAAGTATTACACTGTCTTAAAATATTTTATTTTTAAGTGCAATTATTAAGATCTATTTTATAAAAATACAACTACAAGAAAGAAAAATCATCAGGATTTAACAATGTATCTAAATTAATTGTAACTATTTTTCGTTCTCTTATTAGTGCAAGTGTGAATTATAGAAATCTTTATTAAAATTTTAAGTTTGTTTCGGTTTGAGCAGACGTATTATACCACTTAAACATCTCTAAGTTGATAGTATTTAATAATTAGCGAAATAAATATAAACTATAACAGTTCCAGCAGAACTTTTTGACGAGAATCACATCTCCAGATCTAACGTTTCAAAACCACAGTGTGAAATTGTATTATTATCCTTAACGTATTATTATAACATATAAACATCTATAATACTAATATAAATTTGCTAACGTTACGCGCATAAGTAACACATTTAAAGGTTATAATTATATAATATTTCAAAAAAAGACACCCCGGGCAATTTAAAACGAAAATACTGAGATCGTTTTTGTCACCGGGGAACGACGAAACTCTATGTTTATCGTAAATACATACAGTTCACTCACATCTCGTACCCTAAATGTAAACAATGTATAATACGACCGGAGGTATATAGGTAATAGGAATAGGGGAGAGCGCTCGCTGAGCAGTTAGTTATACGATATCCTACCGCTACGACGACGACGGCGACGTTGCACTTGGAATTTAATGGTTACGGGCGCAAAACGGCTATATTATTTATTCCAGCAAAGGGAAACTGCTAAAATTTCACCACCGAACAAAGTTCTTTCTCTCACTCTCTCTCACAAACACACACACACACACACACACACACACACACACACATACACACTCTCTGTCTTTCTTGGTCATCCGTTTCTCCTGCTCGGGGGAAAAATACTCGCTCCCTGACCAACCCCGAAATCAGATTTTCCACAACGTATACAATATTAAGAGAAGGACGGTGCGTAACACGTGTGTTTCGTACGGCCACCCGCGGGCACGTTTGGCCATGAAATTTTCGTCCTCCTCTTTTGCTTACGTTAGGGGAGGATTTTATTGTTTCATTTCTAACCTTGCGAGGAGTCTTGTGAGAGGGAGAGAGAGAGAGAGAGAGAGAGAGAGAGAGAGAGAGAGAGAGAGAAATGAGAAGGAAAAGAAGTAAAGAACGTAGAGGGAAAGAGAGCCAACAGCTGGCGACGTCGTCGTCGTCGTTGGAGGCAAATAATGTGTGCAGGGGGACGAGATGGACTCAGACCACCGTTCCTCCCTTACGACTATATATACGTATATAGCCACTATACTGCCACTATATACAACTCGACGGTGAGGTGTACCAATATATAACATGTATATTATATAACTTACTTATGTGGATACCGAGCGTCAGTTGGCCGATAAAACAAGCGGCGGATACGGCCAGGACAATGGAAAAATCATGAGTCCCACCGCGCTGCATGGCTGCAGTGGTGATTCGTATCCTTTTCCTCTCCCCGTTCTATCCCCGCGCAACGGCGGCAGGTCTACTGAAAAATCAAAAACATCGCATTCATATATTATATATATATATATATATATATAGAACACACATATACTATATTATGTGTGCATTTTATACGAAGTAAACATTATTGAACAATATATAATATTATACGCATCTGTCCAGCACCGCATCTATTCTGTTCAAGTGTTTCTGTATACAAAAATAATACATAATCTGTACGCTAAAGGATATTCCAAATCGTATGTAATGGGGCAAAATTGTAAATTATATTAATATATATCAGTGATTCTCAACCTTTTTTTTTTTAAGCTGACACCCCCTTTAGAAGCAAAACATTGTTCAATGCCCGTAAAAAAAATGGTATGCTTGAAAAGTATGTAATTGAAAATTGAATAGAAAACACAAATGTATAAATGAAATTGATAATAATAATAATAATAATAAATTATAATGATCAGTATCCCACCAATTCACGACGGTTGTATTTGGTGCTTCAGGGTCAATTATTTTTGCGTTGGGTTCAATGATTGTAATACAACGCTCGTTGACCTAGTCGATGGTTATCCATATTTTATTATTTCACTCTTTATTTTCTAGATAATTAGATAAATATATAAAACTATATTGTTTGAAAACAATTACAGATAAATTCAAGGCACATTACTCAGCATTCGATATCAGCATTGATAGATTCTATATCAACGGTAAAACGCAATCGCGTAATAATATTAGCGCATGGTCCATGTGTATAGGTGCTCTATATATTATCGTTTAAATCATATTGTGCAAATTCTATTTTTTTTTTCTATTTGCAAGAAAAATAGAAATCAACTGCAAAATGATATTCTTAATAATTCATCATGTGTAATTCGCTCATGGTTATTACTTTTTCATATTCAAATTTCAAATGTGCAACGAAGTACAATTATTATTGGTTGCCGTATTAAATTTGAATGATCGCGCGTATATCCAGTTGCATATATCTAGTAAAGCTATATAATAATTTTACGTGCACTTTTACGTAGGAGAAATTCCAACCTGAACGATGAATATTTATGTCCCTTGATAGGCAAACGTAAACCAAATGATGACATATAGTAGCCCTCGTCTAAGACTTATATGTATAATACTGCGCGTTGCTCTACTATGACGTTCGTACCAAAATGACCCGACGGCTGCTGCGACCGGAAATTAATCATCTTGCATGCAATACAAACTAAAATATTTTCTTCTATTCTATACCGATCATCTCATGGTTTTAATAAAATCGTATATTATAGTTCACTATTAGGTGGATCCATTTTCGATGTACTTGCCCGAACTGTTTGTATTTACTTATTTACAAATCAAATAATTATTCAGCATTCTTGTATGTAAATTGGTTTTCCCCAAATTATAAAAATTAAATGACCAACTACGGAGCACAGTGAAGTGATGGCGGATTTAATGAGTATACAATATTATAAAAAATTAAGAAGCGACCGTGAATTGCTAATATATTTATTATTTATGCGATTATAAAATTTAATTTCGATAACCTACATTTTGGTTTCTATGAAATGTTGGTTCCATAAACTCGGGGAAAACATGAATTTAAATTTAATATTAATTTATATTTTATCATATAATTAAATACCTAGGATGAAAAATATGAATGATCATGTCAATTAGGTTGAAATAACTGAACATTAAGCGAATATTGGTTGACATATTTTTCAAGGATATCTTCTTAAGATTTCGCGCTAAGAATACGAAGAGCTGTTGTATTAATTATATGATTCCGTGGTGAGAGGTGTGTTTGAACTACGTATAAAACCACACAAACGGATCGAAGATAGCACAAAAGTTGCTGGGATCGTCTGTAATTTCTCTGGGGACTGTTTGTAAGAGAAAATTGGAAACGACTAAAGATTAACGTGAGATAACAATTGTTCTAACTGTAAAATAGACGTGATGATAGTAAAGTATCCAACTGTGTAATAATGGGATTTCAAAAATAGTACAACGCATAAAATAAAATTTGAACAGTTGAATGCGAACAAATTGATTGCATAAGTTTACATTGAATATTTATATTAATTAATTAAACTTGTCAGTATTTCCTATCCAATTGCATATCAATTATCCGGCAAGTCTTTAAATTCTGTAAAAAAATTATTTCATATTTGAATATTTTTCATCTCTTGGTAATTTAAACGTACTTACAAAACTAATTATTTATTTATTCAGTTAAAAGAAAAAAAAATGACGTTCATAATATATAGTATAAAATTCATTAAAATAAATGTATTTGACTTTAGAAATAATAAAATAATTTGAGTTTAATTAACTTATAGATTTAGTTTTGAATTTTTCTAATAATATTTCCATGCCATAATTGTTATACATTGTAATGTGAATGTATAAATGATTTTTATGATGGATCATTGAATCAGTATAATATATTGTTTAATTCAGTATTCAAAATATACGTATATTATATTATTTTATCAATACATAATCTTCCATGTTTATTATTTTTAGCATTTTATTCTTACAATCTGTTAAAATATTCATCAAAAAATATGAAATTTAAGAGAAATAATCAATGTACTAGAGATTTGATCTAATGTAAATGTGACGAGGGTAATGGATTCCTTATCCTGAACATCAAAACTGTTATTTTCACAAGGAACGATGGTTTTATCATTTGATCGATACTTATACGTGAGAAGAATATATAACAATATTATTGTAACTTAGAAATGACTTATTATTATTATAATACTGCAATATTTGGGTCTTAAAATATATTATTTCATATTAAAATATTTTGTTAATGCGATCGATACGATGAGATAAGAATAACTAGTCCGTCATTATGACTTCCTGGTCTTACATTATAGTTAAAAGTAAGGACATTGGTCCTGTTACACCAGCCAGACATCCTTTGCGGGTACATCCTTTTAAAGGATCAGACGGCATTAAGGGTTGATCGGTAGACAGACGGTCGAGAGGGGATGATGGCTTAAGGGTCAATGCAGTACGAAAAAAAAAAAGCTTTTGTTAAACAACAGTAAACGTATTTTGACACATCTTTTATGCTCGACTATTGCAACCTTTTAAGAAAAAAAGAAAAACTAAACATAGAGTAGATATAACACGACCAAAGAGTGTCGTTAATTTTATTTTATAATACATTTTCACTTCTACGAGATTTCCGTCCATTAGACGAAATTCATTTTTAGATTAGAATTAAAATTTCCCATCACAATTCGACTTTTTTTTTAGAAAAGCAACGATGATGGATAAATTAGACGATAGTAGTTTTCTTCAAAAATGGAAGTGTGTCTATATTTTATATGTATAAAAGAATGCGATGGATGATCCTTACTCCAAATACATAAATGATAAGTTTAAGTGGCGTTCGTGTGACTCTAAAAGTTTTGATGGTGTATGGGAAAGCTCTTGTTTAAAATGTATCAAAACTATGCGATTTTAATACATATCAACATCAAAATCGATGCTCCATTCTGTAATAATTTAAGGCAACCAGTTTTATAGATTAGGAACATGGCTGTGTATCATGCAATATACTTCAAGTCTGCCCAATGTCATAAAATGCAACCACGTTTTGTATTAAAAATCTATGAGTCTAGGAGTTAGATATAGCGATATTCAATAGTTTTGCTTTACCTTCTACCTGGAAATATTTTATTAACGCGTTCAAAAGTAACACACACACACACACACACACACACACACACACACACACACAGACGATACAGTATTGAAATGATGCAACCATACTTTTACAGCAAACGGTTCAAAAAATAAAAATAAAATAAAATAAAAACAATGTAAATATATATGTACAAGAGGAAAGGAAATATTTATTTCCATAAGGACCTTTTCGGGTATCCAGTGTTTCCCATCATACCCTTCCTATTTCTAGCACCGTTGATGTACACACATATTATTGCGCAGGTACCCTGAAAGTCATCTATCAAATGCATTCCTGCAGAGCAGACGTCTTCTTTCCACTAGTGTTTTCAACGAGACCCAACAAAAAAAAAAACTTATAATATATAAATATAAATATATATATATGTTTATAACTACACAGCGTAGTTCCTCGATAAATAAAAACTCTCGGCATGACTTTACAAACAAGTTGTTCACTTTATGGTTTAAAAATACACGGTCACCGAAAACCGTAACAAAACATATTATATCGGGACGCCCCTTAAATACTGCTGTCACTACAATAAACTGGAAACGTGTAATTTATTAATAATTATACTGTCCACCGTAATTAAACGACAAAAACACCGATTTTTCAAGAGCGAAAGTAAATCAAAATTTTGTATAGGGCGTTCACAATGAAACGTGGTAACATTACAATACATAATATTAGAAAAAGTAATCTCGATTTTTAAGTGAACATAATAATATTATTTGTAAACGATAGTATTCAATTTTTTCTAATTTTTATATTTTGTTTTAATTTTTTTAATATTTAAAATTTATCAGACCAAGTTTAGGTTAGAAAAAATATTTAGAAGTTGAATGTATGTATAAGTATTTATAACATTCAACTCGTACAATATATATATTTTTTTAAGTATAACGTAAACGAAATGAGTTCAGTTAACAATCAACTCTTTTGTCCAACAAATCTCGTTTTAATAAACCTACGGTATAAGCAGGTTATACATATATGCAAATACAATTTGTTTACATCATCCCTCGAAGAAAAAATTCAACGTACATCCGATGTTATTCTATTTTTATTTTTTTATTGTATCATGTGAATACCCTATTCCATACTAATACATAGGCAATTCGTTTACGCTATAGAGCTTTAATACTATTCAAACATAAGAGTAAAACCTCTTTAATTTTTTTCATATTACAAATAATGGAATTTCTAATTAAAAAAAAAAAAGTCTGAACATAGAATATTTCGTTTAAAAATGTCGTATTTGAGACGCAATTCTCTTTTGAGTTGACCAACATTTTTGAATTATTGTTTCTGCTATTTGACAGATAGTAAAAACCATGTCAAAAAGATATTTTAATTAAAAATAATTCAAGTTGATTTTTTAAAAGGTATTCCAGTGAATATATATATATATAAACTAATACAACCATTCATTTTTTTTTTTTTTAACATATGGTGCCTCTTATATTATGAGTTTACAAAAAGTTTATTAGATTTTATCCATATTAAAAATAGTGTAATAATGTAACTATTGCATTTTAATAACGCATTTAACCTTCGATCACATAATGGTACGGCAGGTAAAACGTCGTATGCAACAGCACGTACCTATTAAATTTTAATATAAATTTCCAATACCATAAAAATTTTTATTTTTATGATACTCAGGTGGAATTCGTATTAAACTGAAATTCGTATTACCTCAAACTGTTAATAAATCATAAATAGCTAAGGCAACTCACTTATTTTTCACGATATTCTCAACTGTTTAATGATATCGATGGTTATTTTTTATTTTTATTTTAAAGCTCGAATGTATAAACTATAATGGAGTTATATCGGAATACTATACGATCAAAACTTATTTATTAAAATATTAAAATTTTTGATGAATAACGTATGTGATGTGATCATAAATATTGATTACTTTCAATAAATTATGAATAACAGTACAAGTTTACATTTATCGCTAATATTTTATATTTAATTCAGTTTAAACAACTGCAATTAGTATTTCCTCAGCATAGAATTGTAATTGCTTTATAATTAACGTTTGATGATATAATTACACATGAATTAATATTATTGTGATATAAATATTATATAGTTTCGAGATTTGATTATTATAAATATGTTTTATGGAAATCAACTTGTTCCTCAAAAATGACTACACCGCAACTTACATAGCATCTTTTAACAATCGCATTTGACAAAGCCATGATGACAATAATATGTTGATGGATAATTAATATATTATATAATTTGCAATACGTATGTATAATATAATAATAAATATTGTACTTGCATACATTTTTATGTGTTTGTATTGAGTACTTTACCCGAAAAATATTATAGCAAAAGTTCAAGTTAGAACATAATTTTAATTGTGAAAATATCGTGAACAAAAATTGTCCCTCATTACTATAAAGGATATTGTTTACCGTTATTTAATATAATTATTTTCGGTAAAGACGAACAGAGAAGTATACAAACATATTACTGGACAATTCTATTCCTGCACTCTACTCTGGCTACAAACTCTTTGAATACTTTTAAATAATTTGAACGAACTACTGCAGATTGACATTTCATCGAAGTATGAAACTACATGACGTGTTGTCATTAAAAAAAAAATATATATATATATATATATAAATCTTAACGTTTATTATTGATTTGCGTATTTATTTTTAAAATTTCACAACCGTAAAATAATTTTTAATCACAAGGATGGAATAGTTAAATAGAGGTAATGAAAAATAAATTAAAATTAATCAACAAATTCCACGTTTATTGATTCAATGTGGGCTAGTCAGAATTCAAATATGGTCAGTAAGACAATAAAGTAAATCATAAATAAATGTTGGGTAATTACTTGAAACGATGTTTAAACATATTTTTACGAAAATAATAAGTTAATTCAAGTTGACGTTGGATAAGTAACAAAAATAATCGTGTTCTATACGCACTTGATCGAGAACAATCATCATACGTGCATTATAATAATGATTGCGTACATTTGTGCGTATTATTATATTATTATGCCGTATATATAGACGTTTAACATTTCTCATGTGGCCAAAAGTTACAATCTTCTAAGTGCATGGTAAAATAATGGCTGAATCCAATTGATGTGTGCAATAGTTACATTTATTGTGCCCACCGCGTATTATGCATTATTACCTACACGTAGAGCAACGGAAGAGGGGTCCAATTACCCCAGGGCACAAATGAAAAAAAATCGAAATCAACTGCATGCGCATCCAAGTGTGTTAGGTATATATATATTTTTTTATTTTATTTTTATTTGAAATCAAAAAGATTACTGGGCCTCACTGAGAAAACTCGTGTGGATGCCCAGGGTTATCAATTTACAATATTCTAAATTAAATATTACATATCTAAAATATAACATGAGTGATATAAGACAGAATGAAATACAAATATAATATTAAATTATAAAATAGAAATTGAATGGTTACAATATTTTAAATTTTACTCGCATTATATTTATATTGGAGCCAATGGGAAATGTGTTTTTTAAAAGCAGGTAAAGGCATATTAGCTATATGGATAGGCATTAAATTATATATCTGAGTTCCCGAGAAATGGTATACTTTACGGCATCCCGTTTTTTTTGACCAATCTAAAGAAAAGTTATTAGCTGCGTGTTTAGTATTAACTTCATGGCTAATAGTAGATAATTGGTTATGCTTTTTTAAATATATAGTAATAATTTTGATGTATAAATTGTTTATATTAAGAACGTTAAAATCTTCAAACAATTTTTTTGTTGGATACCTCCAATCTTTTTTAGTCGCAACTCTAATGATTGAGTTTTGGCATTTTTGAAGCTGCATTAGAACATTATCATATGCCCTCCCCATCCTATTATACCGTATATGATTATTGATTCAAATAGAGTAAAATATATATTTCTAATTTCCTTCAATGGTAATATCTCACGTAGTTGTATAATTATGTATATCGTTTTTCTTAATTTGTTAGACATATAATTGATTTGTTTTTTCTATTTCATGTTGGAACACATTTTTATACCTAAATATTTATAGTTTTTAACTACAATAACTGATTTACAGGAATATGAGTCTGTTATTGTACAATTATATTCATGGATTTTTATATCTTTTATTGGTGGTAAAGTATGTAGTATGATAGCTGATTTGTCGAAGGTAAGAAATAAATTATTATTACATAGCCAGTTATCAATACATTTTAAATCATCCTCAATGTATCTTAGTACTTCATACCAGGTATTACCTATACATAATTAATACAGTGTCATCAGCGTAACATATTATATGGCTTTTTAGATTTAATAATTTAATGTAGTTTAATTGAATATTGAATAGAACCGTGGTAAGTAAATAAATCGTAAAATCTCAATATGAATATGTTGCGTGTACATAAGTCAATTAAAACCAATTTAGCACAACGATAAGTATTAATTGTTGCAACATAAGTATAGCGATTATAAAAGGTTATGTGTATGATGTATATAGTTAACAATGATTGTACAAAAAGAGATAAAAGAAATATTGAATAATAATTAATATAGAGTATAAAATTATATGTAAAAGTTATGTGTATGATTTTAATAATTACGAATTTTAGTTTTTTGAGTTTAAATGTTAATTTTGTGATTTGAGGCTGTGGATTGTATCTTCATTGTCGACACATATAATTTTATCAGTTTCATTTTTACGTAGAAATATAAGGCCATTTTTTGTCCATACAAATCGGAAGTCGAATTGTTTTCTAAAGTCTCTGGCTTCTTTGAAAAGCTTATTGCCCTTATTAGTTAAGTTTTCTCTAATGTATATAGGGTTTTCTGGTATCATATCTATATTTTTAGTACAGAAATTTCTTGCTACTCGGCGAGCTTTTAATATGTTTATTTTATCTTGGTGGTTCATAAAACTAACTATTATTCTTATAGGACGTATGTTATTACGGTAGAAACCAATTCTATGACAACCGTTGATCATTGCGGTGTTTATATTTAAATTTAGTTCCTTACCGATTTTTTGAATAAGTAATGAGCAGTTTTCTGATTTATTTTCACGTACTCCACCAATAATATATATGTATATACATATATAAAAGTTCCGTGCATAGAGAATGCGTCGAAAAAATAAAACATACGAAAACTGACCAACAAAATAACAGAAAACCAAAAATAATAATATTTCGCATCTACCTACAAAATATATGTATATATAATATGGAAATTGTTCATAACTAAAGACTGGATTTTACATAAAATGCATTTTGAAATTCTCTTCGGCATATTTTCATAAATCATTGCTTGGTCGATAAAATAACAAAAATTTATATCACATATTTTTGCACAATATTTTAGACGTTAGTCCATAATATTCTTAATGAAAATGCATTTTTCTGCATATTATGGATGTACAATGTTATTTAGTTTTTACAAATTGTAAAATTTTATAGTATATTGAAATATATATCACATATATGTATTTTTAAAAGTTTTATACATATTTGCATACATAATATGCAATGATTAAAAGTACATGAAAATTCATTCTTTGGTTGTATCGGCATATTTTGTTATTACTGTGTGTCTCAATGTATATGATTAAAAATTGATTGTCGTTATCACATATATACATATTATTCTTCACAAACAAGTGTCAACTAAAATTTACTGCCAAAAAAATAGAGCTGTCAAAGGTGAAAAAATGAATAAAGTTAATTGCTCGTTTTAATTACTCAGGCATTTGGTAACGCAATAAATAAAAACTATATACTCCAATATTAACAATGTTTTTTGAGAACATAATGGTTTTTCAGTATTATAATTAAAATTATTATTTTATTTATACGAGTTCGATCGAAATGGATATTATAAGTTTATTAAGTATCGTGAAATGAATATTGTTTCGTAAAGCTTGGTGGTACCTTGCAAAATTTGTTGACAAATTTACAAACTAAAAATAATTTGATTAGGTATTTAAAATGTTTGTTTTTTTCTTTAACAATCTTATCTATGTATTAATTATCAGAATAAGTATACCCGGACAAAATGCATTATAAATACAATTATAAGGACTTAAAGAAGCAAAATCAGACTAGTGTCCAGTAATAACGAATTGTATCAATAAAAATATATCAGTATGTGTAGATTGTTAAATTTTGAAAACAAATTGTCTCGTTTCGTTTGGAAATCGCTTTTAATGATTATGTTACAAACAAGGAAAATACCATTTTTAAATCGATGACTTCTATTAGGTATATTATATTGCATTTATATTGTTACATCTTATATGCGGTCATTTTATGAACTTGAAACGGTTCAAACTATTTACACAAACCAAATACAGTTGTTTAAAATATATGACTTGTTATTTGAATTAATTCAAGCTCCCTGAAACTCATAATCATCAGTGGATTTAAAATTTATCATCCCCCTCGCTCTAATAACTTGAATATAACCACCACTGGTGTATTATATGATCGCTAAGCAGTCATTATTTTATTTCTCTTAGTTTTATAGCAAAAGTCTTTTGCATTTATGTGAACTGAACAATCATATGAAATATATATAAAATATATTTAGCTCCTCCTACCAACAACTGAAGAGAATGGCATGGGACAAACAAAAATGGTTACACCGACAAGGCACTGCCGTTAGAAGCTGACTGACTGATGAAAGAAAAAAAAATATTTGGTTTGAATAAAAAAAATATAAATAAAAAAATAAATACTTTCATTTCACTGTAAGAAAAAAACCATAACCTCACGCAAACAGCATATTATTATTTTAAACTTCACTAATCAATTAAAATGTTTTTTATAAAAACATTAACTCCTCGTAATCGTATTAGATATTTTTTTTTTTTGATAATAACAATTAACAAAATTATTGTAATTCATAATAAAAAAAAATATATAACGCATTCTTATTGTAATATTTTTGTATACATAATATTTTTATTTTAATGAAAATAAATATAAGATGTCCACGAATTTTGTTAAGTACTGCAATTACAGGATTCTTACACGATAATATAGTATATTTAGAATAATATGTTTAAAATTTATGAATTATAAGTAAAAAATTAATTTACAAGTAGTTACTGTTTTAGATTCTGAATGGAGTGATGAAATCTATTGATTTTACAATGATGTGTGTTTTTTTTTTTGTGTCTGACGACACCTTTTTTGGCAGTAAAAATGCTTCGATTTGCTTAAACAGCAACTTTTCTGTTGGGTAAGTCAAAAATCCAACTTTTTTAATACTTTTTAAAAAAATCGAAAAAAAAAACGATAACAAAATTACAAAAAAAAATGGGAAATTTTAAGCAAAATCACGTTTTTACAAAATACATTCTTTTAAAATGCTCTAACTCAAAATCGGAAAACCGCAACAATTTGAAATTTTCACCAAATCTTTATATTTGCATTCTCCATACGTGGTTATATTTTCAAAGTATTTTGACATATTTTGACTTATTTATGGTCAATTTAAATATTTAATTCTTGTAAAAAAATTTTTTTTAAACATCTATGAAATTTAATTGGCTGGCTGAAAACTCTCAAAAATTTAATACAAGGTTTATAATAAATTTAACTTATTGTAACTAAAAAATATCGGAGATTGTTTCTCTCAAATTTTTTTTATAAGCCCTTAAAGTTAAAATTTGTATTAAATATGTTAAAATCTCAATAATTTGCAAGTTATTTTGTAGTTGATTTTAACATTAGGTTATCCATAAGCTATTCTTCATAAATCTATAAAAAAAGTTCTACCGGACTTAAAGGAAAAAAATGTATGACTGTTTGAAATTTAAATTTTTACAAAATTGCATACTATTGAATTATATTACAATTTAAATATAAATAATACTACATTGTTATATACCCATTTTAGACAAACATATTAACTCCGTTCAGAATCGTTATTCGTATACAATAATATCTATCATTGTATTCAAATTTAACAAATCCATTGTATTTATGACCTATCCTATAAACGAGATGCACTCCATCTCCAACTGTACAGCAAAGCGAGACCCATCCGTTCTTTTTTCTATTGATAGAGTTATTATTTTTTTTTTTAATATTTTATCCAATCGTATTGCAAATATTATTGACGATTTAATATTCATTAAATATTAGAAAAATCTCAAATCAGCAAGAATCATAGAAATGATTAAATTTTTTTAGTTTAATGCTGAACTAAAAGAATAATACGTACGTGCAGTATGTATTGAAGTAGTCAACAAATCTTTAGTGTTAATATTTTATACACATCGGTGTAATATCCGTGACATTTCTGCAACAAATAATAAGAAAAAACATTCTTAAATGTTGCAAACATTCAAACTTTTGTAACACAATATGATATTATTATTATTATTTTTGTGCAGTTCAGTTTATAAAACATTCTTAAATAATACGAATTATTTACATTATTACATAGATATTAAATTTATATCTTTTATAAATTAATATCATCTTACGGATTTTAACGAATAATGCTTTTGAAATTATTGATAAAAACGCATCAACGTTAAAAAGCTAGTAGAGTTAAATTCAAAAAAAAAATTTATTGTGTCGTATTTCGTGTAAAGAACAGGAATATTGATTATTATTATCTTTGTAATTGACTCGAGCACAATAATATGGGAATTGTTTTTTCTTTCATTTTCGCCCTATTAATATATAGCATAGTACCCCGGGATGGGGAGCGTGTCGAAATGGGCTTGGACGACATAATTCGTTTTCCGTATACGTGCGACGATTCACCCTCTGCCACTCGAGAGTCGAAAACCGCTGCAATTAAATTGTAGGAAATTTTGATTGTGGTTATTCTTGTCGACCACAATATAAGCGCTCTTCGTTCGGGACGATCATCCGTAGTAGACGCGCGTACGGTTGCTGTAGAGAGTGATCGTGGTGCAGAGAGAGGGAAACCAGTGAACCGTATATTAACGAATTCCAATCGTCATCGTGGTTCGCACGGGATCAGCGGGACTATGCGAAAATGACAAAAAAAAAAAAAAAAACAAAATTGATAAAATGCCGTGAAAATTGTAATACATATTTATATATATATATTGTACACGCGGTGGACAGGGTGAGAGAGAGAAAGAAAAATCACCGTACCGGAATCCATTATAGACGATTTAGTCGACACGGTTATAGTTTATAATAGAAACCGATTGAAAACATTGATTGGCTTGCACGATTTATGACAAACCCGTTCGGTAACGGCTTCGAAATCGTATGAACTCACTCTTTCGATTCGTTACTGCAGCAGTTGTCCGTATGCCGATGCATTGTGTGTGTATATAATATATGTATACAATTCATAATACATAAACATTAAATTATGTGCATGTATAATGTACATACGTGTATATATTATATAATGTACGTGTAACACCGCACGGGACGTCCCGGGCTTTTTTCATTGTGCTCTATTCGACAACTATTTTATTATAATGTACCATTTTATGAAAATCCAATCGACATGCCTTATCAACAGCGAATTTCCCGTTTACGCGGGAAAAATATTAACATCCACCCACGCACATACATTCTCTTCAATCACCTGGTATACAAAGTACTATCGTGCGCATGACATGTATATAATATAATACGGGTGTAGTGTTCGAAACAAACAGTGCACATACAAGCTAATACACGAGATACGCGTACGATCAATAGATCGGACGATAAAATATCTACACAAAGCGTCTACAATACCGTAATACTGTTGTTGCATTGTACTCCCTGAAACTGTTTGGGATCTGTTTACGCACATATTATAATATAATTGTAGTGGTATGAAAACGTAAAATTTCCTACGTTGGGATTGTCATGTTCCCAGTACCTACATAGTACTCACTGTCTCATGTCATGGCTATCGTTGTTGTATAAACTTTGCATTATTTATTAGTTTTTTACCTAATAATTTACTTACACGTGCCACGTAATACGCATATATTAGTTATTACTTATTAGTGTTATTACAATTATTATTGTGATTCATTAAGATTATATAATTCAATTGTTATTTTCAACATTTACCGAACTTCACGCCGACAGCGTAGTCAAGCAGCGCGACATAATACGCGCTATCGATAATATCATTATTGAATGCGATCAATAAGTCAATGCTGATTAATTCAAAATTAAATAAACATGATTGTATAATCAATTGATCATTGTATTAAATATTAATAATTTATGTATATGTCAAAATAGATAGTTTTAGATAAATACATATATAGAAAATAGATGACATCACAACAAAAACACTTCGCCTAGAGGTACGTATAAAAAAACAGCTAAGTGAAAAAACGTTTCTCGTTCAATTCCTATAGTGTTCAATACCATACAGTTGTGATAAAGTTTTATTATTGATTATTTTATATTTTTATAGTTTGTTAAAATAATATATTCAATTAAATTTATAATTGTTATAAACACCAGTTATGGCTCTCAATCGTGTTATATTAAACGTTATGCTAAATGTATGGTGTAACATATTATATTCAAAATAATTAAAGCATTTTATACGTGCCATGAAAGTATAGTTTAAATTATATTATGAATATTCTATAAATAAGATTCAATAAATTATTGACATTTAATTATCAAGGTAAAGTCTTTTAATGATTGTTAATATTAATTAATATATTTATTAATTAATTTCACAGTGATAAACGTATTTTATTTGGCGTATGGTATAAACGTATTTTATCAAACAACTGAAATAAAAATTGTTCAAAAATAAAATTATCTTTTTAAAAAACTCAAAAGATCATTATAATATAAAACAATTTTCTTTATATTTATACTGTTTATTTAGGTATATTCATCATATTGAAATATTGACATATAATCAAAATCTGTGAAAACTTTCTAAAATATAACCACAAATAACTTAAACTATTTAAATAAACTTGTACAATTATTACTTTTCCTTTGCTTTTTTTACCCCTCAAGCCTCAGTACTCATTGAATTGTTATGAGTAATATTATTTGTTAATAATAAAATGAAGCCGGTTTTTATCCCATAATATGTAAAAAATTTTCTTTTCAAAGAAATTAGAAAATATAATGCTACTTCATTTAATCTACCGGATAAAAATAATATTGAAAATTAATAATATATTTACCAGTAATAATTTAAGAATGACGCATCGTTTTATTTTTATATAAATGAAATATACTTTGTAATAATGGGAAATAACTGGTAGTATTACGAGGGAAATAAACTCGCCGACATTAGATGGCCCAGGTGTAGCTAAATTGCATAACTGGAGCGCCGGCTTATAGCAAGAAACAAACATTAAAATAATATGCACCGGTACTACTCCTATATTATTTAATCTCTAACCGATCTATTGATTTTTTTCTTTTAATACCGAATTATTATTATTATTATAATATTTTTACACATTTAAACTATACTGCCCTTTAAAAATAACATTCTACCGGAATTCGCCCAGTCCGTTGTTGCGTGTCGGTGTCCGTCACCCGTGCACCCCTTATCACACGTAAACATCAGCATAGTCGGTTGCCGTTTTGACCGTCAACAGCATATATCTTCTGCACACACATAACAACATCAAGGTCTTTACACCTAAATCGCCACCCCTATCCTTCCAAAAGCACCGTTAATGGAGAGACCCCACAGAAAGGGCGAATCGATAATAACACGAACCTGTATTATTATTATGTACACATATATCTATATGTAATGGTAGCGAGAAGACAGAGAAGACGATACCAACGTTTAGTTTTGTTATATTTATTGCGGTGTTTAATCGGTAAGTGATATTTCAGTGACGATTTATTTTCTCGGTGACGAAAAATACTACTGAAAAGAGTACGAGCAATCAGTTTATCGCTGTACTAATTATTTCATGAAGTCTATTCAGCTGTGTTCCTCCAAGTAATTTTGACTATAGTTAAATGGTAAATACGAGTTATAAAGATTATGTTACGGCTGCATGTTTACATGGAAACATATAATAGGATAATTGTAAAGGGGGTCGGCTGCAGGTGGAGATATTGGGAAAGGTCTGACTAGAATTATTTATTAACGATATTTCCTGAAAATCTTTTAAACATACGATAAACAACCGACCAGGGTATAGGAGTACATATTTTGCAAATATACATAAATCGACGAAGTCACTCCATGTAGTCGAAAACCGATTTAAATAAACATTACAAAGCACTTTGGCGCAAACGGTATGAACAATAATAATAAATAAAAAAAAAATTCAGGAATATCAAACTAATTATTATTACGATAAATGCGTCGAGAAATGCGGAAAGATTTTCGGAGGAGCTGACGAAGAGAAATATTTGCGGGAGAACAACACGGGGAAAACACTTATAAAACGTTAAACTAGGGACGAGTAAAACAGAGAGAATAAAAAGGTAAGAGAGATGGAGGAGAGAGAGAGATGACGTGCACAGACTGGCAGTTGCAACATGGTATTGTCAAGTTCAAAACGGCGACAAATTGCCGTTTGTTGGCCATCCGTGTACCCACCCCGGCTATCCACCGATAAATCGCCTTACCCGGGAATTAAGGGAAGATTAATGTGTCTCGGGTAACAATTTTGTGTGCATTTAATCGTGATTACGTCCCTGCGTGTCTAATCACTCGACAATCAATCCGCCCAATGCGGACAGCAGCTAACAGAAGCGGCAACAACACAAGCCGAAGAGAGGGCGACGAGAAATTTCTTTTCCCGCTATTGAAACGACATGCTAACGGATACGATGTACTCTGAAATGAATCCGTCGCTACACCTCTTTTCCTTACAAATCGATTGATTTCAATTTTTTATTTTGTTTTTGTCACATTTGTTCTCCTTCGCTAACCTTCCACTACACTGTACCCTCCATCAATGATTCGGGAAACGATTAACGTCACTATTATAGGGATTGCGATTACGACGCGTTGTCAGTCACCTTCTTCTTTTAATACATACACACACACACACACACACACACACACACGCACGCACGCGCGCGTTCCTGAATATCGAGTAGAAAAAAAATAACATTCGCTGACCGTGTTAATAGTTTTAAAATAAATTTTTGATTAATGAAATATTTTTATACGAGTTATAAATATCGCCGAGGGAGATATTGGAGGTCTATTATAGAGTCTGCGTTTCATATTTATGTTAACTATTTTCATATTTTAATAAAAAATTACAAAAAGGAAGTGTCACTGAGGCTGCAGTTGAGAGAGGAGTAAACAATTTTATCGATCCTTGTCGTAGCGGTAATTATAATTGGATTTTGACTGCTTGGCCGACAGTTCAGAAATTGTTTGACATGAGATACCTGGAAATCGTGGTGCAACCAGTATTCTTTCATATAACGTATTTTATCCGAACCACTTCCAACATAATATATAATTAAATTTAATAATTTATAATAATAAAAATATTAATTATTCCAGAAATGCTTCAATATATAATTGTTTGTTTGACAATATTATTATAGTATATAATTAGATGGATGTTATTACATCGAGTACATTTGAAGAAAAAGAAATTTGTTCGATTAAAAAAATAAAAATAAATTCCATGCTAATACTTGATTAATTATAATTTATAAATTATAATTAAAATGTACTTTTAGAGAATAATACGAATTTTCTATCAAGGATTGGCCATTTTGAATTAAATTTTAGGTATCTAATTATTATAAAATAATAATATATAATTTTTTTTTATTGTTTATAAAAATATATTATTATACGTGCGGGCTCAATAATTAAATTTTAACTAATACGAAAAGTAGAGAATATTATATGCTAGTAGTTTTGAAATATTGGAAATTGAAATTTAGATGCGTTTATAATGTTGGTGGAAATGAGATTGATAATTATGTCGAGAAAACTAGAAGTTAGGTTTACACACTTCAAATACAGATTAACTTTTATGATTAAATTTGTATACAGTTGAAATACTTCCAGGCAATCGAAGAATATTTAATTTTTTGTTAAATCATATAATATATCTATACAAAATTATTATTTATTTACATTAAACATTGATAACTCGAACGGCTCAGACATTTTATCTGTGATATGATAGTGTACAATAAGTTTATGTATTGTTTTGAGTTGTGCATAACGTGTAGGTGTGACATATACATATTTATACCATAATTTTACCAGTGGTGGTATGTATAAATGTCACAATTGTGGAATGTGGGTTGTAAGTGTGATATACATACACCATAATTATTATATACTAAGTAGTAGATATACCAAAAGTTACATATTCAGTTGTTTCTATGGAAACAAAATGAATAAGTACGTAAGGCATAATACAGTATGATGCGGACACTTATATATTTTTTCGATCATCTCAATGCATGTTTTGTAATTTTATAATTTCATTAAATTCCAATGCGAAACTAATATTTTCATTCCCATGACGAATTAATAGGGTGTTATGTATATACAGATTTCCCATAAATAGCAATTATTTTATTAAAATTAATGGGCTATAAACTATAATACACAAAAGCATATTTTTAACTACTAAGAAAGTACTTTACATATTATAAATATATAATCTAGAACTACCACATATAGTTAATTTTTCACAGTACTTTGGGAAATTTTTTATTACCCTATTAAGTAGTGTTTCCTAAAACTGAACTTTGAAAACCTATAAAAGCACCCGATTTCTAGCTGTTCTTATATTTTCTAAAAACAATAATTTTTCATAGATCATACATAATAAATAATTTATATTTTTTTTTTTTTTTGAAAAGCAAAAATCTACACTAACATCTAAATAAATATAGATATTTATACCTGCAAAGTACGTTGCCGTTTACTTGACCGTTTTTTCACTTTTAAATTAACGTACATCGTGCAAATGTGCTGCGGAAAAAGGCAAAAGAAAACTATCATGCAGCAGGAGAAGAGTGATGCTGTGGTTATGACTGCGCACGAGACTCGGGAGAAATTTAATCAATCTCTTATCTCTGTTGTAATGCAATCCCGTTGATTGTGTGGCGATCCTCCGCACATTGCGTGTCGGCCAGTCCTCACCCCTTAGAAACGTATCAGGGAGGCGTTTATTTCAATCGCGTGCAAAAGGGTCGGTTTTTAATAATCATTAGAGGCCGAAGTAAAACGTATGTTCCCGGCAGTCGTTATTTCCTCGGGTAAAAATACAAGGAAATCGCAAAGAGGGCCGTACCGATGGGTAAGGTATTGCAGTCGGATGTATAGCATGCCTTGTGTATAGTAGTGTTGTTTCGCAACGAGTCCCGCCACTTAAACAATCCCATCAGAAGGCATTAATTGAGATTCAGGTCTTGAACGCCATAGCTCTGTTCTCAATGAAAACCACGAAAACACACACATGCACATGCACACATACAAGAGTATATGTACTAGATAGTGAAAGAGTGTAAGTGGAGAAGGGGAGGTGCAAAATTGCGTCTGAGGGTAAAATTCCTCTTCGAAATTATCGTGTGGTCTAAGAAAGGAAGAGAAAAGGAGAGCGAGAGCAATAGCAAGGAGAGAGAGAGAGAGAGAGAGAAGAATGCCGTATCGATTTCTGTCCGTTCGTAATCCAATCAACCGCTGTTTTTACCACCCTCAGCCCTATGTACTTGTGGTCCACCACCATAGCCGCCGTTATAAACATTTATTTCCACAGTTTTCAAAAAAAAAAAAAAATAATAATAATAATAATAATAAGACAGAAAAACCATTATCTCTACGGTGGCCTTTTTCCGGCGACCGGATATAAAACCTTACCCACGAGTCCCCGTCGTTTTGCTGGCCACGCAAAACTTTATGTGTTTTATATAGATCGTATAACCTATACTTAACTGTTTAAATCTAATAAAAACTAAATACGTATCTGATAAATAAGCATAGGTGAACAAATACTTTAATAGAGCACCAGTTAGTGCTATTGTATTTTTTGAATAGCAAAAATCGGCTACCCGTTAAATGACCTTTAGTACCTCACGATTTCGTAGGATTCAAACGTGCATGACTTCGATAATGTTTAAACTTGTCATCGTAAAACTCTACTATAAATGTTATAAGCTAGACATTATTGTTTGCATCAACATTATTGTCTTATGAGTGCTCGTTTAAATATGAGAAATTTAATTATGATAAATATGTACACCAAAATTACGTAATCGATTGATGATCTAAAGTTCAGATTGTACAATTGCAAACATGTTTGTAACGTTTTAATATTTTGTTAGTAAAAAAAATTTTTACTCCACAATTAGGTTCTATGTATTTTCGTTAGTTGTATATTGAATTATCATTACGACATCTAGTACATACTTTGTTCTTACAAAACATTTTTCCGCAAAATAGCTCGGTGGTGGTTGAAATACTGATTTATAGACATTAAACACACGAAATTTGTGGTCAAGCTACCCCATGTCGTACTATTGTTCTGAAAACTGTCAGTGGTCGTATTTATTAATAAAACGAACGATGGTAGCGGGATGGATTTCAATTAGTTATTCAGTAGTTTTATTTTTTTCCTACCTCCTTGACCTCGAGGTACCCATGTGCCGTTCAATTGTGATGAGAACATAAAATAAAAAAAAAAAATAAAATAAAAAATAAATATAAAAAAAAAATCAATAGGGAAGCGTGTTCGGCTCGACGGCGGCAGCGGCAGCGGCGGTGGTGGTAGTAGTGAAGTGCAGGTGGTAAAGGTGAAGGAGAGGAAATCGGTGGGGAAAGAATTTACATTTGTTTGAGCTCGGCTACCTGGAAAATCAAATAAACTGTAAACACAAACCGTGTATACATTCTTCTACGAGGGCGATATTATTGGGTTTACATAAATTTGTTTGCCATTAGCGCGTTCGGGGGAGACTATAATATATAATATGACTCGTCATTTGTCACTTTGTACCTACCACCGCATATATGGGTAGTACGTATACATCTAATAATAAAAGAATGATAACTCGCAAGGATATTACATAACGTATAGATACACATACATGTATAATAATATGATATATAAGCACGCAGTAACGCATTTGCTGTACGCGATGAGGAGTGTTATGTATCAGGTTGATGCCGATCGCCTGGTGGTGTGGCGGGGGAGCGGAAACAAGTGGCTTGAGAGTTGGGCACGTTGGGCAAAGGGGTAGGTATTATTGAATTCGGTCGCGTGTAAACGAATCCGATTTCGAGTTACGCTCCGGGAGAGACGTATAATTCCACGCGGAATGTCTTGAATAAGAGAAAAAGTCAGCGGCAGTAGACAAAACAAACACGGCGCGGCGCAGGAAAAAAACCCCGCGTTTTATGTTTATTTTTTTATTTTTTCTTATTCCCAAAAGCATACGGACGCATGTCGTCAAATATCTCGCCATCCGGAAGGGTATTTGAATAAATATTTTTTATCCCGCAGCACGTCTCCGAAGCCAGCCGGCAAGCCGCACCTACGCCGACCACCACGACGACGGTATGACGACTGTGCACGGTCGCTACTACAGGAATCGTCGCTAAGCGCGATGTATGATGTGCTAGACAAAGATAAAAAGCTTTTTATAATAATAATAATATTGTCCCAGCGTATTATCGTGAAGCATAGTAATTGACCTCCAGCTATAATATTGCAAACGTACAAACAATATAACAAATCTATGTTCGGTATAACTCATTCTGGGTAGCGTCAATCGTAAAAATATGGTAAACTCACTTATTATAAAACTTAAGGAGAGAACTGTGATTTTTTTTATTTATTTTACATATAATAATGATATACATAAGATAATTTTCTTCCCAGTAAGTTTGCATACAATTAGTACAATTAGTCGGTTTTCTATTGAAGCTAACAACACAAATTCGATCCTGCTGAACGCAGATTTTCTATAGGTCCGTCGAACGATTGTAAAACGGATAGACACCACTCGCACGGACGCATTGTCCTCTTAATTGTACATTTTTATATAGTCTACCAACATGCGACCGAACGGTTTACTGCGTATATTATAGTTTTCGGAAAAGAGGTCCAGCTATAAGTACCGACCTCTACGGTATAATATTGACTTAGGCACCACTGGTGAACAACGTAAAATTACATAATGTACACACGCGCCGTTAAGTCACACACAATGGTCTTGCGGTTATGGAAAAATAAAAAGATACGTAAAAGGGGATGGAATTTAAAATTAATTCGTATACAAACCGACACAAAAGCTCAACAACACGGAAAACTGGACGATTAAGCCTATTCGTCGGCACCACCACCGATCTCGTGTCCTCTAACCACCTCATCACAGCTAGGTCTCCTCGCCACTTCCGCACCCCACGTAGATTAATTACGACGGCAATGAGTCTCACTCGGACTGTAAACACTGCGTGCAAGACCTCCCGCCACCGCTAATGCCGCCATAACCGCTTTTCGGCCCGGCGCGTTAGACATTCCATTATAATATTGTATCCCTTTCCCGCACCGCGTATACGTGATCCGGAAAATTATTATTATTGCGTACGGCTGGTGAGGGTATGGTTAGTGGGAAAAGTTAAACCTCGATACGAACAATTTCCATAAGGCAAGTGTAAATCTGTGTAAATCTTAATAACTTCACAAAGTGACGTATTTTATATGTATCTTTAAAATATCCTTAAGCCCACTACATTGCGTTATAGTCTGTATAAGCGAAAATGGACTCGATCGCAAAACATCTATATTACGGTGTTTTAAAAGACAAATGTATATTTTTATCAGACGGCTACGATTGCTCCGCGATTTGCATTTGAATATTTAACCCCGTATTTATAATATAATAATAATAAGTTTACAGTCAAAAAAATATTTTACATGTAAGGATAACAAAACTGAAAATACAATTTATGACGCCACCCCAAAAGCAGCTAGTGGTGGATACAACAAGTTCCAAACAACACTTGCATGTTAAATTTTATTATTTAAATCATACATACAAGATAACGGACAAGATTTAATGGACATTTATAAAACAGATATAGTTACTTTTCCGGTAACCCGTCGACCACCGAGATCAACTGAATCAAAATATAAACAAGCATTTTAAAGCATGCTCTTATAGTAATTTTTGTCTGAGAAAACGTTAACACGACTAATATAATGTAATACGACAAAAACAACGGATGGTTATAAAATTATTACGTATCTACTATATTATATATTTTTAGTAAGTAAGTACATTGAAACCATGTCAGGTTATGCAGAAGAAATAATTTACTAAGCACAAACAATATCAAACATTTTCTAAGATATATGAAAAGTTTTAAACTATTGTGTTAATATAAGTAGTTGATGATGTGCAAAAGTTCACGGCTGAATGTATGTACACACTGAAAACTCGTGTAGGTGTTGAAATATTTTAAGAACTCTTTTGAATATTTTCAAATTAATTATTTTACCGTGATAAACATACGTGGTTTATTTTTAATTACTGAAAAAGTGATTTGAACAAAACAAGCGAGTTGTTGAGAATTCTTAACTACTGTACTGTAAGAAGAAAATATACGTGTTAGAAAAATAATTATCAGTATTGACCAGGTGGAGTCACTTAATGGCCTTAATGGCCGAATTACTTAAAAGTAAATATAATATTAAAAATTCAGACTCGTTAAAATCGATGTTATTACATTGACTTAATTTTTATAAATGGTACAAATTTAATGTATGAAGATTACTGCAGCCACGTATTTCAGATACATATATTATTATGAATACAGCGTAGTAAAACCATCTCTAATTCTTATGTTATCTTTTGATTCATATAAATAATTACGGAATGATTGCAATCAATCAATAAACTAAACTGACACTCAATTTTTCTGAAGCTCATCGTAATATTGATACTGTAATAATAATAACATAATATTAATTTAATTGCATGTATTCTATATGATCAGCATTAAAAAATTTAATACACACTGACGTGTTGAAATCAAATACAAAATTATAATTTAATATAATTTCCGGTAGCTATCGAAAGTGAAAAAATAGTAACTATTCATATGACTTCACCATAATATTATAATAATAATTTGGTTTTTAAACTATAAAATGCTTGAAAATATACAATTTACAAAGATAATTACTAAAAAAATTTTTTTTTTAAGTCCAATTGAAAATATTTGTAAAATTTTAACGACGATATAAACGCGAAGTTTTCGTTTTTATTTTCATTTTTCATTGAAATAGAAAGAATGTTTCAACATTTTGTTTTTCCATATTTGTAAAATGTCAACTTAATATGCCTGTATTACTTTATCTTACAAAGGTCATTTTTATAATATTTCAATAGTGTCTCACAAACGATTGAAGAACATTTTAGAACACATAGAACTCGTAAAATTATTATAATATCATACGTTTGTTGAAAATAAAGAAAAGAAATTTTAACTATTATTATGTTTTATTTGAAAAAATATCTACAATATAATTAAACGTAAGCTAATAAGCTGATAATAAAAGTTTATATTAAATTATTCGAATACAAAATCACTACAACCAATTCGGTCAAAACGACATTTTTGGGGAGATTTATCATTGCTTCAGAACTTAAAATAAAAGTATTATACCTTCAACACTATTTTATGCTAAAGTTAATTTATTAAAAAGTATAACGAGTTCTTAATACTTTATCTCAATAATCTAAGATCAATTTGTATTTAAATAGTATAACATTTACGAGTGAAAAAACTGTATGAGAATAAATGCCATACATTTGCAGTTGAACACTATATTCTCAAAGCGTTTGTTCTGATTACGCCATTATGTGTGACTTTTAGACAAGTTTTTTAGTGAAAATACTCACGTCCTACACACATTCCTTTTTTTTAATACGTATGTATTTGTTTTCCTTTTTTGTGTGCTGTGCAGACCAGTATTATTTTATCCAGTTTACAGAGGACACCTATCTGTATAGGTTTTTGTGTTAGATTTCATAGTGCACGTGTGCTTGGACGAACGTTAAAGTAATATATAATCGGAAACTCTTTGAGTAACCTATAATCAAATTTTCAACAATACTTATGGTGTTACGCGATCGAAATAAATATAGGCACACTACGTTCTATAATAGCTGTACACACCTATAGCTGACGGTTACAAAAATACGATTTTAGATTATTCGATTTGGTATTCGACTATTTCGGAATATCAAAGCTACTACTGAACAACACTATATTATAATCTTATATAATAATATAAACACGGACGAAGCACCAACTCTTCGTTCGATACACACACACACACACACACACATGATACCGTATGTTGTGGTGGTTGCGTAACCATGCCAAAGAAACATGACAATTTATTATTATTTTATTCCAAACATTAAATATTTATTTAGATATGCATTAATGGTCAGTCAGTCTTATTAAACGTATGCTAATAATGTATAATGTTTAATGAAAGTTTCGGAAGCAAATTTATATAAATGCAATATGTTTAAATTATATATAAATTTAATATAATCACGTATATAAGATAAGTATAAGTAATATAATTAATATCATAACGTGTTTATATAATAATCATCTTAATATGAATGTTTTAATGCACAATATTATACATATGTTTATACTTGAACATATTGGTTTTCAATAATAATAATAATTCCATGAAACTGCAAAAACTTGTTTAAAAATATGTTTATCAAAAACATTTTCAAGATTTGAAAAGGTGCATGATTATATTGCAGGAATTCTTAATCTCATCTGAGAGGTTTTACTGTAAACTATAAATATAATTTTTTTTTTAATTAAAATTTAGTATAATACGGATCACATGCAATATTTAAAATTAAAAATATTCGTAAAACTAGAAAAATATATTGATTAACATGAGGAAAATGTTGAGATAGTTTTTATATATTAATTGATGTCGTCTGACTTATCAAAGCCGATTATAGAAGTAAGCAAACAGAAACAAAAATTATAGATGATATGGTTTGACCGAAGAACTCAAAGGTAAATTGGAAAATGAGTGAGAAAAGAAGGAAGTGTACGAGAAGAGAGAAACAAAGAGAAATACAAAGACATAGATCTATATTATTTAAATGTTATATTTAGACCAAGACATAAATAGAGATACAGAGAGAGAGAGAGAGAGAGAGTCAGGGACAACTGCATGACGAAGGAATTTAAAAAGTCAGAAAAATCTTTAAATTTATTTCTTATTATTCGTTGAAAAACCACATATTAACATTTCACCAACATTCAGTGAGTTCGTGTGTTTGATCTCAATAAACGAGGAGAAAGTGAAACAGGATCCGGGCGGAAATGCGAAAAATCTTAGCACACGTACATTGTTTGCTTAACATGACGCGTAGTTGTTTTCACAATAACGACAGAAAAGTCTAGCCAGACGGTACATAATATATATTATATATATATATATATATAGTGGTTATAGCAATAATATATGAATAAAAATGTTTTTCATGGTCGGTGGAAAGCGGTTGATTGTTTAGCATTCAACGGGCCGTGTAAATTTAATGAAGTGCAATTCTCGTATAATTATGTATACACGGATATTGTGCATGTACGCACGCATGTGTATTGTGTATTATGTGCAGTTTGTGTGTTCGTGTGTGTAGACGAGTGCATTTTCGAGTTTAATATAATATTTGACTTCGGACAACAGTTCGACTCACCCCTCCAGCATCGATGAACTACGGTTTTAATATTACGTTCTTCACCGTGAACATATTATGTAATATATTATATACAATATACATAACGCAACTCTAGACACCGTTGTTTAGCTACGGAAAACACCGCGTAATTTTTGTTGTATTATATTCGTTTTACCGGTCTTGTCCAATATTTATGTTTACTATATTATTATTATTCACCCTTGCGCCAAGGTGTACAACAGGAATGGCACGGGTTGAGGGTAGGCGAAGACCTAATCTAAAATGGGGTGGTGTTGGTATAACAACACGAACCTTTTTACATGATTAAAATTATACATTATATTATACCAACGGAAACCATTTCGGTGGTTGAAATAACAACTAAAAACGAGTCTCAAACGATTCGGACACGCTGTTATATAGGGTAGAATGACAATGGCATATTATATGCACTAACATCTAAAACGATACGTTAAAAAGTTCTCGGCAATTTATGTATATTGGTGGATTTTTCGGTCGATATACTTGAATCAATACTATAAATATATGTGCATTTAAAATATCCTGTGGAATTCAATATTAGTCGGCAAAATGAGAACCTAGTTGTAATAATAATTAAATGTAATAAATGGTGGTGCATTTTTAAGTAATTAAACTTTTGTCACCATGGTTATAATAATAGTAATATTTTTATTGATAAATTTACATATTCAATTATATATATATATACAGTTTACCTACTGATTAATTATTACTCATTTTAATTAAACAACGGCTATAAATGTACATTATATGTAATGTATTTATGTATATTCTTATGAAATAAATAATCAATACGTTATTGTGTAACTATCAAATTCTAATATTTTTTTTAAAAATATTACAGAATGGGGGGAATATCATAAATTGTTTATTTGTTTTAAAACATTATACGTTTATAATACTTATAATATTGTAATTATTTTCATTCTATTTGCAGTAAATAATCTATTATTATCAACCATTATTTAATTAAGCAAAACGTGATTTAAATGCATTATAAAATAGATTATTTTAATCGTGTTGCATTAATTTAATGTTACGTCAAATTCATAGTTTATCGCTTTATAATGTTAAAAACAATCCAAACATCTTTAAATACAAAATATTTGTAGATGGCTAGGAAAAGTCTAATTTTAATGTTGTTTAAAATAATAAGAAAAATACTTTCAATTCAGCGTTAATACAAACGAAAAATTATCATGCAGACTTTATAATGAATATAATATATACTATTCCTAAAAAAAACAATAAAACCTGAAGTATTTCAAATAAATACATAAATTGTATTTTATATTTTATTAGCTTATGTTTGAAAAATGGCTAGCAATTTGTGATCATACTTTGTGACTTTGTTTTCCCAAAGTTAAAGTGTTTTAGAAAGAAGTTTGTTGGCTTCTTACTTGTTTTATTATGCTTGCTTCAATAAGTCTCTCCCCACCACAACAGCACTTTACAAGTTACAAATAACTGAATTAATTCAATTGCATATGCCTATATTTCTATATACGATTACAAGCCTTAAGATTATAGCTTATACTTTTTGGCAATTGACCAATTTCATTTTTAGCCACAACAACTTGCATTGCCATCGAAGATACTTGCTAATACACTCTAGCTTATAGTTGATACTTTTCGTTGCGTTTGCCAGTGCAGCGGTTCGGTCAGCCGATGTACACTATACACCTATTCAATATCGGAACTTGACTGATTTGTCTCATATATAAACATTTTATATTTTCTCCAGTGTTCATAAAAATTATATTATTTCTGCTGTTGGATACGCCATTATATTTTTGATATAAAAAGTTCAAAATAAATATACAATACAAGCGGAAAAAAAGTTTTTAAACTCGCGTTTTTAAATTTTTCTGTAGACGCATTATAGATAAATTAAATATGATATACCAATCGATTTTACTAGCCTATATACGTTACTTTTGATATAATAGAAGAGGGTTATACACCCTATAATCATAAATTCATAAGTAAATTTATGAATTCCCCGTAGCAAGCGACGCAACGTATAATCATTAAATAGTAATTCTAAAATATTTTATTAATTGATGATAATATAATGACAGTCTACTGAACGTATACAGAATAGAACAATCAAGTGCAAGTTGTATATATATAAACTTTTCCAACACTGCAAACCGCATAGTTAAATATATTGATATATTCACATAACTATCAGTATATAAAATTAAAATAATTATAATTGGGGAGGAAAAAAACTGCCTTCGAAAGTTCTAAAAATACCTATCCAATAAACGAAGGAAAACGAATGGCTTCAATATTAAAACAAGTTTATGCTACTATAATATGTTGCCTATAATGTATTCTGGTCCCCTGATTTTTTATTTTATTTTAACTTAATTGCTTAATGGCTCAGTTTAATTCAAACTATTATCATGATCACCCGATTTTAATAAATAAACCTATATACACATAAAACTGAAATATTGTGCATTTTAAAAATATAAATTTACACTATATCCTACTTCGTAATAATTTTAAATTTATGAGTACATTAATTCAATGTGGATATAAATGTGAAGTAGGTACCTATACACAACGTTTCTCATTTAACGTTTTCATTTCGAGTTAAATTCAATGTTAGTTTTCAAGAAACTTTAGACTTTAAAAAGATGTTTAAAGCGCATAGCTTAAAATTAAACTTACTTTTAGTAGTATATTTTATTAATAATTCCAAACGTATAAAAAATAGAATATATTTGCAACTAAATCAGGTAAAACTCTGAATAGCTCACAGAATTATTTTTAAAATAGAATAAGATATTATAATTTATCGTGGTGAAATAAGTTAAAAACGTTTTGTAGTTAAAAATAAGTAAACAAATTAATGATTTAATAAAGAGAAAATTAAATTAAATTTATGAATAATTAATTTGTGAACACTTTAAAGCTATATCCACTCAATCCGAAAATTATAATGCACATACACATTCCCTAATGTTTCAATGTATTAAGAGACAGACAATTAAAAATAAAAATTATGTTAATGTAATGGATAAAGAATATTGCAAAAAAGAATAAAAAATTACAATAATGCTGTATATAATATAAATACAAATATAAAGAACTGATTAAAGAGAAAAATATTTACAACATTATGGGACAAATTCTACATTTTTTTTTTTTTTTATAGAGATACGTTATGAATAAGATTTAGACATAAATATAGTCGGATTAATTTAATAAATAATGGTTTTTGAAATAAAATAATGTTTTCCATTTAACAAATAAATATATTGATACTAATTTTAGTTTGAAAATGATACAACATGTTTTGACAGTTAAATATGCAATAGTGTTTCAGAGTCTAATTGTTTTAAATTGATAAGTAATAAGAATTATCTACAGTACTACAGATAAACATTTAGGTACCTTATGCGAATAACGTTTATTTAAAATCAAATACAATAATTATATTATTTAGTGCACATTAATACAAATTATGATTTATCAGTAATTTGTACTGTAAAGTAATTATATACGAACATATATTATTATTAGTACACAGAATAGAGGAATACACAACTGCATTAAAATTGAATATCATTGTATTACAGTTAAATGGTAAGTACTAATATTACGGAAAATACACACGAAGCGGTACTCGAAGGTGGGATTACGAACAATCATCATTTTTTGAAGGCGTCAGAGTTGATAGAGAAAAACGACTCTACTGCTGAAGAGGTTAACACCAAACGGTTATAAAATTTTTGATTCTTAATAGACGCCCACATGAGAGTTTATGGTAAAAACCATTTAAGTGGGTTTTATCTGAACACAAAAATAGACGTGGAAGACGAAGTGTTCCCGATTTCCAAACATACCGAAACAAACTGTGGTCTGTACTTAGTATATTGTTTGATCAACAAAATGTATTCACAGGCGTTACAATTTTGTGACGAAAATAGGCCGAGGCAAAAAAACCACAACAGGTACATTAGAAAAAACGACTTTCAAAATCCAGAAAATAGTGGTAAAAAAGACTTATGACAACATTGTAATGTCTCATATTGAAATTTCCGAACTTCTAATTGCAATGCACAACTTCATACACGACACATCAACAACCCACATAAATGATATGTAATTACTACTCTTCCTCACACAATAACAATAATCTTCAACTGCGGTAATACTTTGGATGTTAATGTTAAAATTGTTACTTCGACTTTGCGTGAACGCAGTTGATCCTGAGCTGATTCCTTTTGTGGTTTGCGGACAAGCAGAAATATTGTGAGGGGAGTCGGCACAAAGAATGTTTGAATTAAATTTAAAACCGTTGGTTGGGCTATGCTACATCTACGAAGCATTCTCTGGGGTACCAGCCAAATGGTAAAGGCATTTTGAAATACATTATGATTTGCAATTGTAAATAGGCTTAGATAACCGTAAAACAAAAAAAAAAAAAAAACAAAAAGATGGGATCGATAAATTTGAACTATTGTGTACAAAACCAAACTCGGTGCTGTATGTTCTATATATATTAAACACCAGCAGTTTTATATATGATGTTAAAAACCGTGTATTTTTATTTCTATAAAAAAGCTACTATAACATTATATTATATTGTATCAGTGACCATATAATTTTATTGATTTGCTTTTTAAAACAATAGTATTTTATTTTCTTAAAAAGTTTTAATTTGGTTGTTCAATAATATAATTATTTAATCAAAATATGCGTATTACCACAGAAATATATTTCTAAAAAATTTAACCGTATTCCTAAGAGACAAATGAAAATCGTTAAACAATAAATACGAGTACTGCCTCATGTATTTCCATTTAAATTAATATGTTAATTAGTTACAGAAGTACAAAAAGTATATAATTTCGATTAGTTACGAGCTGTTGCACATTTTTTCAGACCATTTAATTTAAACGAAAATCAACGTTGTTTGTCTAATCAAAGGAAGGGAAGATATAAAACAGCACTCCGATTTCATTGAGATAATATTTCACATGTTTGAAGACTTTTATTGCACTTCAGTATTTATGGTTTGCTACATAAACGTGGAACACGAAATTAACACGAAAATTCGTAAAATTTATTTAAACTATTCAAAATTTTTAGAGTAATAATTAAATACAGCAATTTATTTACAACATTCTAAGCAATAAAAAAATCGATAATTCTATTGCAAATTATATTTACAAATAAATATTAATATATTTGAAAACAAGTAGATTTTTGTCAACTTTTGAATAATCATTAAATTAAAATCTTAAATAAGAATGATAAATGATTAAATCATATACTTTCAATACTTAATTGTAAAAATATGAATAATTTAGTTTGGAAATAATACTCCAATAACATATTAAATATCAAACTTGTAAAATATTACTTTTTTTAAATTTTATGTACTTTTAAAATAGTTTTTTTACAGATAATAAACATATGTTTAATTTCATTATAAATGACTATGAACTGTACGTACCTAAATAAAAAGTTTTGATATAGTATAACACTTCCATTAAATGTTATAGTTTTATTAAAATAAAAGTAAAACGAGTGACAATGACTTTCAAAAAACTATGTTACTCGCATTTAAATGTATTTCTCGCTGACTTATCAAATAAATTGAATCAATATTTATATATATATTCGTTGTCCATTGCATTCTTTAATTTGTTGACCCCATGTCTAATAAAAAAAATGTACGCGTAAATAGTTTCAATATGTTTACAGTACAGCAAGTACTAAAGTATCGCTAAGTTTTTGTTGGCAGAAGTGCCAAACCAACGTTTTTCAAAAGCGACTCTGCCAGAAGTTTGTGTATCACTTCTTTGAAACCCTCTGAGACCATAATAATACAGTTGCCCGAACTCCAATGCGAAACTTTCGTACGTGGTCGTTTTAACTTAAGATGTTCGAATATAGAACACATCGCTATAATAATAGTAGCGGGCTATTGGTGAAATGTGAGTGTAGACGTTATATAGTATGTTTGCACTTTACGTACCAATTAATGCAACTCGATATAAATTACTCGAAAACATTACTTTAAATTTAAAACATTTTCAACAGTAGATTTATACTATAATCTCAATGAAGCTTATTACCATAGGAACTATACTCAAATTGAATAATATATCGACTCAATATTCTATACGCAGTTCAACGAATTATCTGCTTGAGAAGGTAATACGATGAGAGTAGAATGTAGAAATATGAATTTGAACAAACTTATTGTAACATATGACACATCCTCGCTATATATGCGGATGGCACGGTGCGCATTGTAAGAAATCCCATTCGAATTTATCAACTTCTTCAGGAGCAAACTAATAAAATAAATAAATGTGCAAAACAGTAGTATATTAAAATAATTACTGGAAAATCCACACAAGTCACGTTCATACAATAAAAATCTTCTTAGTATTGTTTCCAACTATGTATGAGCAACACGCCAACATCCCCATACTAGTATGAACCGAAATAAAATATTTCGGTATTTTATTAGACAAATGACTAACCTTGGGCCGTCATCTTAAGGAAAAAATAAAATTAGCCAATATAAGACTTCATGTTCTTCGTCCTCTTCTCGATTTTAAAATACCACTCAATAAGGAACTTCTAATATATAAAACAATCATAAGTTTGGTCTAATGGTTTTACAATCTGGTAGCAAGTTAAACCCTCTAGTATCAGACCAATCCAGTCATTCCACTCAATAGCATTAAGACTACAATCACACCCTTCCTAGAAGTATCAAAATGTTACCCTACACAAAGACTTAAAAAAAAAAAAAAAACAACCGAACCAGTACAGATATATTTTACAAATGTTTTCACCAAAACTTAAACGCACATTAAAATTCACTTGTTAGTTATTTCTTAAGTGTCTACTATCACACTTTCAAAAAATCCACTGATTGTAAATGGTGTATAAAGTTAGAAACCACTTACAAAAAGCGTCTTTTTAGTTAAGAGGTGGGTATCAATAGGAGGTTTTCTCAAAATATACCTGTCTGTTTATTAAATTTTCTTATAGTTGAAATTATCGTACATATAGTTAATCATCATATCAAGTTTTAATAAAAAAAATAAAAAGTAAGAATTCACGAAAATAATAACATACATTTGCGTGTTGTAGTAAATCATAAAAAAATCGTTTTCAATTCTTTAATCACTGCTGGTACGTACAAAAAAGAGATACGGTTTAAACTGTAAATGGTTTTAACGGGTGGGATTAAAAAAAAAATTTAATATTTTTTTATACTTTACCGCGTAATTAATACTTCACAATTGTTTTAAATTTAGGTGAGTTTTCGGTGTAAAAATAAACGATCTGTTGAGGTATACCTTAAAAATAATTGCTTAAAGGTGACTGATATATTATAGGTAACGAGTATACTAACATTGAAAATATCACAGAATACTGAAATACACAAAAAATGTTTGTTTTTTTTTCTTCTATTAACACACCGTAAATGTTAATTATGAAAACAATTATAGACCACGTAGGTTTTATAATAATATTAGCAGCGGTGTATGGTTAGAAGAACTTTCGGAGACTATAACGACGAGCTCCGTCGCTACGCGTATTCTTTATATTAATTTGGCTCAATACACGTGTAGGAGGTGTGCACAGTAGGTATATATTATTATTATGTGCACATAAATGCGGACGCGTAAACATGAATGTAATAATTTCGCTGCGGCTTAACAACGACAGTAAGAGTTATGCGATCACGTGGGCATTTAGGGATAAAAAATTTAAAATACAATTTCCCATGGAATATTGTATTACGAATGTTTTCGAAGGAGCCGAAACGCTGCCGCCGTTTCTTCCTTCGTCTATATATAATGTGTACATCTTTTCTCCACCCTAAAACCCTATTGCATGCGCTAGTAGTCAACAGACACACAGACACACACACAGACACAGACACACACACACATACATAGAGGGCAAGAAGAATTCACAAATGCGAATGCCATATTCAATATACATGAGATCTAATGTTTGTGTGCACGTAGTAAATAAATACGTTAAAATACGTTCACACACACACATACACACACCCGAGTGCAGTACACGTTTATAGTATAGACGATGATGGTGGCGAGCATGGTAGTGCGATCTGAGAGGGAAGCGACGACGACGCCGGAAAAGTGTAGTCATCCGCTCTCCAATAATGGAGATTTAATAAAACGTCTTGGAAGTGAATTTTGGTTTTCCAATATAATATATAAAAGCGGCCGCAGATTTGCACGCGGCCGCCGGCGAAATACAACCCCCATCTTTGCTCCGCACGAGTTATATATGCAATAACTCTATAATAGAATATATATACACCGTTGTCGCATGGCCGTTGCCGTCGTCACGATGTTGACAAAAGGGGTTGTTGTAAATTTACGCTACCACCACCGCTGCCGTTACTATTATTATTTGTATTATCATTATTATTTATTACAACTAGTTCATACACCCACGCACGACAACCGGCTAGACGCACGCGACCATAGGTCGAGGCTGACGGAGAACACCGTCTAAAACCGACCGGAAACGATTGGGGAAGGACGCTCGATATGCGTGAATAACAATTTTAATTTCACCTGAAGACGATTTACGGCCTGGCCGTCGTTTTCGTGCGATTCGGCTTGAAAAGCACGATGGACTGTATAAGTACGTTGTTTTGTACGCTTTAATCGCCACATTATAATGCGTACACAATACGCCGCACTATTGTAGTTATTATCATTATGCATTTCTCGAGATTTCGGATAAATAACACCATAAGTGTTCTGAATCGGTTAGATTTAAATGTTGTAAGATTTGTTCGAATATGAGTCATTATGATATATATTATACATAGTTAATCCAATCACATCAATCTACTGCTGTCTGACATCGGTTCAGTCAGTAGTTAAAAAAATAAATAAATAAAGAGAGAGAAAAAGTAAAATGGATAATGGTTTTGGATTTAGGACAGGCAAAAGTAAATCTTTGAATATTGCCTTAACCTGTCATATTTGAAAAACTGCGATGATTTATTCTTATTATTACTTCGAAGAAACTCGGCAGAAATGGAAATGATAAATAATAAAAAATAACTTTTCTCTGAGAGCTAACTCTGGCACACTCATATATAATATTATAAAAAAAATAGGGTTATATAGGTACCTTTATACGTACGATGTATTCTAAATAACAAACTTTTAAAGTACGACAAACATAAGTAGTTAATGAGACCTTTCAAACTTGAATAGAGATTATGAACTATATACGTACAATTGGACATAATCTTTTTCACGATCAAATGCATAGACGTTAGCACAAATTGTGTATCATTATTATTGAGTATATAATATTTCGTATACATATATATATAATACATAGTTGGATAATTCGATTTCAAAAAGCAATCGTGGGAAACTTCATAGAAGTTTTGAAAACAATCCATGCAATTGTAGTAGACGAAAATTATTATATAGTATAGATATTATCTATTTAAGAAAATTACTATATCATGATAACGGAAATGCTAAAACTATAGAAACGAGTAACTGGCGTTTGATAAATAGGAGCCACGTACCGTCCTCCGTCGGCATCGTCGTCGCGGTCTCTCGTCTCAAGTACATATTATTATTACATTTACGTGTAGTCGTCCTTCAGAGAAGACAATCATTTTTGATGTGATATATATATATATATATATATACGTATATTTTATTATCACTTTGTAGAACAATAATAATTATAATCTAATATGAACAACCGAGATGATGGTCACGCACACCGTTCTCTTTCAACGACTGTTACCCCACAAGTTATCAATAGTAAATAGCATAAAATAAGTAGTAAAAAAACAATAGCATGGACCATACAGTGAAATAATATTAAAAATATGAATAAAATTATTAAGAGTATAAAAATTATTGTCACTACTAATGCTATTATTAGTATCGATGTATTATTGCATTAATTATAAATTGTATTATTATTTTATTATAATAATCGTATTGTTGTTGAATATTTTGTAGTCGAAGGATCTTTTATATGGGCGTATATACGTTAAAATTATTATTAAAACAACCATCGAGCTATTTCAATCAGCATATTATACGTTGTTGCATCGGCCGTCTCCTTTCTTACTTCTACGCTATTATGCACGCTTATTATAACATATTGTTTGCTCCGCACCCTTTCCACGGTTTACGCTCGTTCCGCGGTACGAACTATCCCCCGGGAAACGATCATTTGTTTTTCGCAAAACGTTGCCGTGGCAAAGACAAAAACGAGTGTTTTAATTAGATGCCCTCCTCGAAAACTCTACGCCTCCCCGTTCCCTACTCATCATTACCATCACAGTCCACAGGACGGTTGGTGCAGGTTTTTGCGTTTATATAAACACCTATTTTTGTAACAAAAGAGGGAGAGAGAAAGAAAAAGACTGTCTTTATGATGGCGATGGCAGGGGGATATCGAAAAAGCACCAATTAACCGAAAAAGACGACGAAATTAATAAATATATTAATTTCCAGCACGCCTCAACCTTTTGTCATTACTTCCACTGTTCCAAAAATGCGTTATAATTTCCTCACGTGTCACAAAGTTCCACTCAGCGAAGATCATTTAGTACATCCACTCGTTAAATATTTTCTTATCCTTCCGCATACAGTTTTTCTTTTTTCTTTAATTAATCTCTCTCTCTCTTTTTTTTTTAACTGCAGTCGAATACAAAAAGTGCGGGATACAAACGATTTATCGTCTCACTAATCTGAATGGTCTATACAAAGTTACGTGCCCGATTTATATATTGTGTGTTTTTAACAGACACGCGTACGATAATATACATAACAATATCTTATAAATACTTACATAGAAGTCAAATGAAGGGTCGTTTATAATAATATAAAAGCTCGTAATAGCCCTTCCATTCACCAACGGATAAATTAATATAATTAATAATATAAATAATAATAATAATAATAATTATTATTATAATAATGACAATGATATTGTTAAGACCTACGTAAGTTAAGGTGAACAATTGGAGACTAGCAGAGAGTCAACCATAAGGGTTAAGCCACCGAGAAGGGTACAATTTAAGCAGTTAAAATTCCATTGAGGTCGACCGCCACCGCCATCGTGTAAGAAAGTTTTCAGTTTAGCCATTGCGGCCATTCTCTACTGTGCGCCACGGATAACAACGACAATTCGACCGCAATGGTAACAGTATCGTTTCGGATTTGCTTGCATGTCAACTTTCACGAAGTTATCAGCCGCAATCGCACTGTTGCATTTCCACAAGGCGATTATTTGGCCAGAGGTACTGCGCGTTTCAGGTTTACAAGAAACTCGCGACACACACTTAATTGTCAGTACGTAAACATCATAGCATATAATTAGGGTGAACATAAAATAAAATGAGCTTTTTAAACCATCGGTACGTATTGATATTTGTATCAATAAATATAGTTCGGATTTTTTTTTTTTAAAGCTAGAAGAACAGCTGTTATTTCAACGACCTCTATTTTTCCCACCCTTGGTAGAGATTCAGATCTGGCACTTGTTTCTGCATTAAGGGTTCGACGTCGATGTCTATAATATACAGAGTGGTCCATTAAGGATGTACACCCCCCCTCCATTTTAATACTTATAATTTGCATTTTTTTTTTCAAACTTTGATTTTTAGAAAATGTATGTGTACAACAAGATTATGGGCTTGTATTTTCCAATACATTTTTGTACTACTCAAGGAGTATCCTGTAGTGATATTAACTTTTTTTTTTACGCAAAGAATTATTTAGATAATTTTTAATTAATACAGTTACAATTTAGAGTAATACTTTTAGAATTATTTAAATTTACGTATGTAGAGTGTAAAATTATTATTATATTGATATTTTCATCTTCTCATTATACCTCCAATATTACGCTAGAAAAGGAAATCTATTTACATTGTATACGTATAGTAATTGCCATATAGGTGCAATAGATTATTATGATAACCATGATATAAGCATAAACTCACGTTATCTCGAAGCGCAGTAGGAAATAGCAATAAATAAACCGAAAAATTAATTAATTAGATAGGTAGTCAATAATAATATACTAATAATTTTACACTTTTCAGATGGAAATTTAAATTTTCATAATTCTAAAAATACTACTCCAAATTTTGACAACGTTCCATTAAAAATTCCAGAAAAATTAACTGAATGTTTACGTAAAAAATATGGTATTCCAATATAAAAAATTAAATTGGTTGATATTGCCACTAGTTATTCCTGAATAGTAATACAAACAATTTAAGTATTATAAAATATGGTCCTATAATGGATACACATTTTCCAAAAACCAGAACTTGAAAAGCCACAAAATATAAGCATAAACATGGGATGTGTATCCTTAATGGATCACCTCATATCATATTATACGTCTCGAAAACGTGTAGTAATTGCGATCTGAAGGTGGTCACCATATAAAGCCACTACCGTAAGTTAGTAGGATCACATATTAAAATTAAATTTATTTCTGAGAGAGAAAGTTCTATGGCCTTTACTAATGTTAATATGTTATATTCTGCAGAGTAGCTCATAAATATATATGTTTGGACACGGGTAAGATAGTATAGCTTTTCGATTTATCAGTATAATACAATATTATGATGTTTGATTAGGATTAAAAATCCTTAAAATATAACATATTATACTGGACTAAGTACATAATAGTCTGTTTTATTATTATATATCTACGTTACCCACATATATATATAGAAGTTATAGTATACATATATTATAATGTTTACTTATTCCTTACAATAAAATATAATGCGATTTTATTAAAGCCCTAACAGCTGGTGTAGTAGAATATTTAAGACATACGATACACCATACACCATACACGCAATAAAATGTTTGATATGCAAAAAAAAAAAAATAATACTAATAAACATTAAAAACGAAAAATTGGTTCTCAAAATTGCATGTTATAAACACCAATACATAAGTTGGTAGTCTAAAAATTATTTATGTTTCATAAACACTTATTATAAATTGTTTAAATTGTAATTTTTAGAAAAAGTATAATGCAATATTATGAGATAACTAAACGTACATAAACATAAACTGATAATGCACTAACACATAATTTTAATTATTATTATCTCCTTAAGCTTTAGAAATAAAATCATCTAATAATAAAAGTGAACACTGTCTTATGATACAATGTATAAACATTGATTATCGTTGTATAACATACACGTATGTTTTAGATATATTAATTTAAATAGGTTTAAATTTATCTAATCATAAAATTTCAAACAAATGCCTATCTACTTTCGTTTAGTTTTATAAAATATAATTATCTTAAATAAAAATAAAAATCAATAAAAAGAAACCGGATGGGCCCGATGTATAGTAGGGCAGCGTTTCCCAAAACGTGTTCCGTGGAAGCTTAGAGTTCCGTGGGACAATGTCAAGGGTTCCATCAGATATATGTGATTATTGAGAAAATTATTTTATATTATATTTGGAAAAAATATTATTAAAAAATTGAAGTTGAAATTGAATACAATGGGGTTCCGCGAAACATTTTTTTAAGGGTGCCGTTGTCATTAAAATTTAGGAACCGCTGCAGTAGAGGTGGAGTAGATCTCGTTCATAGGATAGGTCATTACAATGGATTTGTTAAATTTGAATTCAATGATAAGTATCATTGTATACAAATAACGGTTCTGAACGAAGATGATATGTTAGTCTGGAATAGATATATTGTATTATATATAATGTTATATTTATATTGAAATATTATGTCAATATTTGCTGTTAAAACGCTTATATAAAATAATTGTGCCTATCAATTTCAATAAATTTAAAATGACACTATGACAAACGACAGTAACAATAACTTCTGTGAAATCTTTTGTTAAATTTTCATTTATTTAGTAACAGCCAAATTTTTTTTATCAACAATTCTCAAAAAAAATCAAATATTTCAAATGCCTATAAGTTGCTTAAAAATCAGCAACTGGTAAAAATATCGAGTTTCTATGGCTTATACTTTTTAAATAATAGAAAATATTTATTATCATTTGAGGATAAATCATAAATTTTTTTCTGAAAGTCCGGTCGAAATTTTTATAGTTTTTTTAAAAGTAACTTATGGATAACCAAATGTTTACATTTTAAAACTTAATCATTTATAGAAAACGCCAATATAAACATTTATTGTAAATTTCAAGTATTTGTGGTTTTTGGTTTTTAAATTAGAAAATTTTAAATAAATGTATTTTGTCAAAACGTGCTTTTGCGTAAAAATTTCCTGTTTTTACGTAATTTTTTTGTTTTTTTTTTTTTTTTTTTTTTGAGGTACTTTTGAAAGTATTGAAAAAGTTTAATTTTTGACTCATCCAAGAACTATCTACATTCACTTTTCTTTCAGAAAAGTTGCTTTTTTAGGAAATTGAAGCATTTTTACTCCAAAACCTGATGATATACACAAAAATAGAAAACACGCCTCATCGTAAAATCAATAGATTCCATCTCTTCGTTCAGAATCTAAAAAACGATATATGCAACGAGCAGGTATTCCAAAAAGTATGTTTTCAGTTTATTATAAGCTATAACTATTATATTATTCTGAATATTATTAGTATATTTGAATACCATAATTTTTCTATGTCTTCAATGTAAAAAAAAGTTTTTATTCGTACATTGTGTATTATTATAGTATATTTATTAATTGCGAATTTTGTGAAAGTTTTACATGTATGAAACAATACCGTAATTGACAAAAACTTTTATGGGATCATGCAAATGTGCGTGTTGTAGATGGATATTGTACAAATGTATTTAATGCTCATCGTCTACAATGTAATAATAATATAACCAACGTTTAGTTTTCAATAATAAACTATGTATATTATTTGAGAATGATTTTAACGTCAGTACATGAAATAATTCAACAATGATGCGAGTATAAAAATATATTTGTCGTTACTTACTATTATTATTGCAATAGACTGTATTCTAATCAAGTATGATTCGAATTATAAATTAGATGTAATAATAATAATAATAATAATACGGTTAAAGTTAAATCGATATTTTATATATAGTTGCATTTACTCGGTTACTACCTACGAGACGGGCTCATAAAGTTTCGGTGCTCGTCCGTATCCGTGTCATAATGGTAAACCGCAACTAGTGGCATATTTGTCATACACTTTTCAGGGTCGGGGCCGATAAGTTAGTTGTTTCCACCTGGCCATTACTAAGCTAACCTCTTTTCACGAAACATAATAATATATAAAATATCTATATAAGTATACGTAATAGTATAAATTTTATATGAAAAATAAAAGAAACTGACCATGTTTGTACAACCAGCAAGTTTGTGAGTACAATAATAAAAGTGCGTCTCTCGTAAACACAATTGTATAAAAACAATAGGTAAACCTAATTTACCGATCACTGTCGTCATTCGATGGCAATATACAGGGTTATTATAATTTTATATTTAAGTTTTTTTAATATTTCCTATAGTTAAATAAAATAAAAAATAATATAATAATATTATAATAAATGGGATATGCTTAATATATATTTAATATATACTTTACACATTTCATTCGTTATAAAATCAAGAGCCAAACACATTATTAAGAAACATGATTGCTAATAGCATAATAGCTAGCAGGCTGGGTTGTTTCTCTGTAACATTACTCTTTAGGAATCCAAACGGCCTAAACTCGGACCAACAAGATAAATGACTAAAATCTAAGAAGAGATAATACTAATAAATAACAATAAACGAGTGTTTTGAATTCCTGGATGCATTAGGATTAAAACATAGATCATTTAATTGCTAATTTAAATCATTGTAATTTTAGTGCACTGATGTTATTTCAGGCACTACTATTAAGCCAAGAAAATATACTACGATAAAGTATTGAAAGAAAGAGCACCTCATAAATAAATAACTTATTGTAGTTTTGAAATAAAAATGAATAAATTATTATTATTCAAAGTGAAGTTCACGTTGTTTGATAAAAAAATTTTTGAATAAATTACTGAGTGTAAACAAATCAAAAAATACGAGAAATAGATATGACTAATCTAGATAAGTCAAGTGAGAATTATAAAAGAAAACCAAAAGAATACAAATACGTGAAATTTTGAATAAAGAAAATTCATCAAATACCATTCAATTTAGTATGAAATAGCATGCTTTATTGTTGTGACTGTGTGAATGAATAAAAATTACACTAATTGTATAATTTTCAATATATTTCCGGAGTTCATAAAACAAAAATTAAGTTAATGGACACCTTCAAAATTAAATGTGATCAATACAATACCTGTTTATACAAATTTACTAATGGAACATAGTTCTCAGATATATAGAAGTTAGAAACTTTTCATCTTAATGTATAAACTATAAAATTAGGTAGTAGGTATCTAATTCATTGTTATCTAATGATCCAATAGGTATTCAATATATTCCCATCTAACTATTCTAACATATTTAATCATACATAGTGTCTATTACCATTTGAATATACTTCTTAACTTTATAAAATTTTATATATTTTTATTTTATACATGCATGTATTATACATAAAAATATTTTTCCTTGATATGCACAATACTCATCACACACATTTTCTCCAAAGATGATTTTTACATTTGCTAAAAAATTTTAAATCGATTTAAATTAATGTATATTATTTTCAGTTTTGGAGTAATAAAAGTCATAAGTATAGTTTTGGGGATTTAGAGGAGCTGGCCACTCTAAAAATTTTTATTTTAGTTATAGTAAATTCTTCATTAATTAAATATCATGCATAATATAGTAAATTTTATTTAAAAAAACTATTTTCTAAAGTTTAAACAACGATTCATTCGTATATTTTCCATAGTGGATATCGGGTACACACATAGGCGACAGGCCACAGAACATAATAGAACATAAAAGTTTAATAATAGTATAACAAATTTGAAATTTCGAATATAACATAAATATAACATAAAAACCTAAATATTGTTATTTATTTCAATAAAAAACATTTTTACTTAAGTTAAATATGTATTATAATATATTAAATGTAAGTGAGTGGAGTGAGTGGGAAAAAAATCATAAATACAATATGTATTATATTATGTTCCACAAAGCTATATACTTTAAAGGTAACCCCCACAGGTCTGTTTCATATTTATATCTATTAATGCTATTAATGTCAATTAAATTTAAAATAGTTTTGAAATAACGAAAAAGGCACAACGTTATTAAATAATTGAGTTTACATGGTTTTTGGTATAACAACGTTTTGATTTTCAGTCAGCTAAGTTGGAAAGCGTTTACCTATCGAAATAAAATAAAAAGAAAACAGTTAATATTATTATAGTATTGTCTAAATCCAAATGGTCAAAAAATGCAACCAGACAAACAAATGATTGAAAAAAGTTACTTTTTTAATGTTGAAGAATCTCAAATACACAGATAGTGAAAGTAATAAGTACCTCTGTGAAAATAAACAACTGTTTCAACAGACAACAAGATACTAAAAATGTAAAATAATAAAAACAATGCAACAGAGGCCACAAACAAAAATAATGAAAACAAATTCGAAGATCCCACGGCACCTTGAATGTTTGATCACACATTCGTGTGCATAACAAATTTTTTAGATTCTGAAGGAGGTGATGAGTTTTTTTTTTTTTGTGTCTGACGATAACTTCGATTTGCTTATACAACAACTTTTCTGAAAGGAAAGTGAATGTAGATGGTACTTGGGTATGTCAAAAATCCAACTTTTTTAACACTTTTTGCAAAAATTGAAAAAAACGTTAAAAAATTTACGAAAAAACGGGAAATTTTACGCAAAATCACATTTTTACAAACTAGATTTTTTTAAAATGTTCTAATTCAAAAACGAAAAATCGCAACAACTTGAAATTTTCACCAAATCTTTATATTGGTGTTCTCTATACATGGTTAAGATTTCAAAGTATTTTGACATATTTTGACTTATTTATAGACAATTTAAATTTTCGATTTTTGTAAGTTTTTTTTTTTAAATATCTATAAAATTATTTTGGCTGTCCAAAAACTCTTGAAAATAAATTAAAGGATTAAATATAAGTAATACTAATTTTAATTAATAAATATCGGAGATGGTTTCACTCAAATTTTATTTATAAGCCCATTAAGTTCAAATTTGTATAAAATATGTTAAAATCGCAATAATTTGCAAGTTATTTTGTAGTTGAAAATTCATAAAATTTTTTCTGTTTATACTTAAGATTCAAAATTTTAACACTAGGTTTTCCATAAGTTTACCTTCAAAAAATAAAAATAAAAAAAAACTCTACCAGACCTAAGAGGAAAAATTTCATGACTGTTTTAAATTTAAATTTTTATGGAATTGCACTATAATTCAATTTAAATATAAAATACTATATTATTATATACACATTTTAGACAAACATATTAACTCCGTTCAGAATCGTTATTCATATACAATGATATCTATCAATGCATTCAAATTTAACAAATCCATTGTAATAATGACCTATCCAATAAACGAGATACACTCCACCCCCAACTGTACAGCAAAGCGAGGCACACCCGTTTTTAATTTTTTTTATTATTATTGAGTATGAACAGGATTTAGTACCTATACTTCCAATAATTATTCAAATCAATGTTATAACTATTTCACGATTTATAGAAACTTTTGTAAAACGATATCCCTATATTAAAAAAAAATCATAAGTCAAAAAATTTATATTACGACTTCTGAAATAAAAAAAAAAAAAAAATAAAAATCAAGACAGGTAAGGGTAAAATATTGAGGAATCGACCTTTTTTATTTATGTAAAAGAAACAATTCGATCGAAGTCGACAGTATTATTTCAATTGTTTTTTACAGACTTACAAACTATATTATCGATAACACAATTATATTTAATTATAAATGGAGACTAAGAAGTTTAAATATATGTCATTGTGTCATCGCGATACAAATATCAAATAAAAATAACATACTGTGGGTAAATTAATATTCCAATACAAGGTTCTTAATCTTGTCGCCACTGATATACACGATACGCGTATTTAACAATCAACCGCGAGCATTTGGATCAAAAAAAAAAAAACACTCTGATTCGATAAAAGACAAATACTATTTATCGTACGCACCTTTTTTTTTTTTTTTTTCAAAAACCATTTCAAAAGCGTGTACCTGCGTTGTTTATATATGCTAAAGTACTGCGTTGTAAGACATCGTGTTGCATCTCGTTACCGCACAGCAAGCACAAATATGACATACGCGACTAATACTAATAACAATACTACTACGACTAACGGGTTACATGGTATAATAATATTATTACTATAATAATGTATACGGTTATTACATATATTGTTGTAATCAATCTTTAGAGTATATTGTTCTCACTTGGACGGCAAGTCGAAGATCTGAGATCGGTACCAAAATTATACCGGCGCGCAGCGGTGTGCGGTGACCATCAGCACTAGCGATGACGGATGTTGTGTAATTATTATATTATTTAGCAGTTGTCGGCAGCGGGGTATTATATTGTTACGGCGACGTGTAGAGACACGCGATGATTTCGACCGACCGTAGCGGAGTCATGTGTCGGCCGAGATGAATTTATTATTACGGAGACAAATGAGTATTGTTATAATTTTATTTTTTTTTTTTTTTTTGTATTCAATACGAAAACGATACCGTCGTTTTACTACCTTCTACTCTCGGGATGAGATTACAAAACGAGCGTGTTGCGCGTCGTCGACGGAAAACGACCGCGGACGTCCGTTTCCGAGCGTGTGTTTCGGTGTCGTGTTGTCCGTCGAACGTGCGTACACGCGTGCGAGTACAGGTCGTGTGATGCGACGGTCGTCGGGGCGTGATCGCGAAACGGCATGCGGGACGTCACTGTGTGTTCGCGCGACCCACGGACGATAACGCCGCTGCTGCCGTCTAAGGGTTGTTTAGCCGAGTGGCGGCGCTCAAGTCATACGACCCTTCGTCGTGTGTCCGTCAGGATAAACAGACGAGAAAAAAACACCGTTTCTTATACGCAAGAGCGCGTACAAGTGTATATATATATATATATATATATATATATGTGTGTGTGTGTCAAACGAAATTGAGAGATAAAATATAAAATATCAACACCTCTGCTTAAGCATATCGTTTTTTGAACAGCCTGTCACTGATACTTATTTACACGTATTATATTTATATACCTACACGTGTTTCGAATCAACAAATGCGTGCTACACACATAATATGTACACGTATTTTACAAGTCTTCCAACAATTTTACATTTTACATAATAAATTCTTAGGTGAGACAAACGCACGACCGTCTTAAATATTTCAACGTACAATTAATGAAATTAAAAGTCAATTCAAAGGATCGTATCAAGTTGTATTGCTGCGATTCATTGAAAAAAAATAAATAAATGAAAATAACATGTACAAAAACAATCAAACATTTATAATGGGAAAATTAAAAAAAAAAAAAAAAATTCCGATTATAAAGTCAAAATAAAACTCAGGTAATCTCGGATACCAATATACGTATGTCGTATTTTATGATGTATAATTCATTAATGTGTTATTATTATAAATAAATATCTGCGAAACTCTCGCGGGAAAAGATTTAATGGACTATCCCGGCGGGATTCGGAGACCAAAATGAGAATGCCCGCTCCTTAAATTACGCAGAAATGTTATCAAAGGTACGGTTAATGTACAATATCTAATTGGACCTAATGCCAAGATTTAAACAAGTACAAGCCGGACGCTATCCGCTTGACACCCCGTGAATACGGATTTGTTAGAGACCAACAATAACTTACTGCTTCCGGTAAAACCTAAATGCTTATCGGTGAGAATATCATAATGGTAATGACGAAATCAGCACTTTAGCAAGGGCTTTACAGATCTGCAAGTGAGTTCTTTGATGTGTTATAGACCAAATCATACTGCATTATAATAACAATAATATAGTGTTAGATACAATTAAACAGTAAATTAAAATGTCAAAATAGAATATTTTATGGTCCTCTGCAAATTATACATCAATAAATTAAATTTTATAACAACCCTTTTTTATAATCTTATGGTATTATTTTTATTATTATAATGAAATTACAGTATTCGCGAACAATTATACTGATCGTAAGTTGTATTTGGAATTGTTATGTTTTCAAATGGCATTACAGAAAAAACAACGATAATTTTACGATAGGACCCCTAATTTAACTTACTGACAATACAATAATACAAATTACACGTTCTCGTAATCGATTTTGAGAGAATACACTAATTTTATTAGCAGATTTAATGGTATTAATTTTATTTATTCGCACACATCAATAAAATATTATAATGTTCAGACCTTAACTAAGTATGAATAGCATATAATTAATATTTTGTAATAGTTTATTTAACTGTTTCATAGTATTCAATTATTAATTGAAATATCATAATCATTTTTATGAAGGTATAGAGAAGTTCACTCACAATATTTGGACATTTTTGTCCTGCAGAATTCATAATGAGCATATTATAATTATAATGAATAGAACATTAATAATAATCAGTACCTCTAAATATTGAGTTTAATCAATATGTAATAAAGTTTGTACTTTTTTTGGTTTTATAATTATTATTTAATACCTATTTAATTGGAAGATACGTTTTTTGGTACGTTAACCTATTTAGAAACTGCATTGACAAAAACATAATTAATTTCCGTTAAAGATTGAATATCAAAAGAAAAATTACCTATACTGTTAAGAATATTATATTTTTTTTTCATCTATGTAACCACTATACTTGTATTGGTAGATTTATCTACATAAGTTTTAATACCAAGACTAACCAAGTATACTTATATGGAATATGTGTGTGAAAAACACAGATAAGAAATGTAAATGTTGAGATCGTTTTGGTTTAACTACTATCATAAATGTTTTTGTTGGATCATTTGAATTTTTTGATGATTTGAGTTTGTAAACACCCGTTATATGTGTATAGTATAATGTGAGCGAGTAGAATATATTTACATACGTCCAAGATTTTGTGGGTTTTTTTTTAAATTTATTTTTTAATAAAATTCCAGAAAACTTTATACGCAATATAAATATGCAATTGAATTTTTCTTCCCAAGACCCAATAAATGACCAACATAAATATTACTAAATGAATTATAGTCTTATAGAATCTATTATATAATCTATTATATTATATAATATAAAATAAGTAGAACTAAAAGTATGAGAAATATAAGGTAAATAATAATAATAATAAATAATTGTGTTCAATAAAACTTAACGAATAGCTCAAAATTTACTCGCGTTAATAACGCTACTTTTAGACTAAGGTTATGAACGCGGAATTATATCTGCTACCAAAATAATAACACTAATTATTCCAACAATTTTATAGGACGCCACATTTGTTGTCTCCATCTTAAAAATTTACAATATAGCAATTTTGGGTTCAGTATAGTTTAAATGCTCATAGAAAGCATATTATCACTATTTTGTTGATATATTTTTTACGAGGTTTTAAGATATTTTAATTTTGAAGCGAGCTATAAGTTTTATTTAATTGAAATATCTTATATATTCAAACTCACTTAAAAATTAAGATACAGGACTAACTAACAAAACACAGATAATCATGATGTTTGATAATAGGTCAGTTTACGTTAATAATTTAAATTAATATTAATAATATTATTAGAGCTAATAATTCATGCGGTATATGAACTACTCAACGTAAATTTGCAATGTTGTACGTTTGTAAGACTGAGTAAACTTGTAAAGCTTTAGGTGTGGCGTTCTCAATGATATTCTTAAATGTGAATTAAATATTTTCGGTCCTCTAAAATTCAAAACTTGAGAGTATTAAAAAATAATACGTTAATTTTATGTTATAATTAAGATAAAAATAATTTAAGAGTAGATTAGTTGGATAAATTTCCCAGAAGGAAATAAGTTAAATCTAATAAGTTTAATCGACTTATATTTCAACTTAAAAACTGGTCAAACTACTAGCCTTGGTAATAATAATGGCATTTTATTCATCGTTGGGCCGAGATACACGCCCGTGGTCAATACATGGTTTTGTTTTATAAGGAACGATGTACGTATATTATATGTAATTATAGGTGTATTTCACCGCGATTTTAATTTTACAAGACATTCAATTTATTCGAAATTATTTAGGAATACCTTATTTGTATATTGTACGTGTATACGGGTATACGGACAGAATTAATACACCGCAAGATGTGCCATGTGGTATGCCCATATGGCATAAGAATATATTTTATTATTTAATTACTCATCTACACGGCTTACCGCTTGTAGTAAACATTAAAATCGGCTCACGTAAGTATTACAATATTATTGTTCTCAATACATCTTCGCTGCCGCTGTAACGTAATAGTAACACAAACCCGCATCGATATAATTCTCGAATTATTATTATTAATAGTGAAACGATGTTATACACGATCCGATGATGATCTTATACGCATATTATTATATATATTTTTAGTTCAATTACGCCAAAAGAGCAAGAGCAAAAACTAACGTGCCGCCGATCCGCCGTTTATATTATCAACATGATCATCTCAACGTCTGCTGGTGAACAGAGTACGCGTATTATTTTAAATTATAAAACGGAATGTGAATACACAAATGAGTTAGTCTTAACCGACTAATGTCACATCGGATAAGCCTCATTCATGCGAATATACGTGACAATATAGTACCTGCAGCGCACACTTTTCGCGCCATGTGCTTTGGTCATCGTATACGGCCCGACGCGGAGGTAGATAAAAGTTGGTAGGATTAAGTTGACACTCAAATTTAAAGTATTTGCGTCTGGGACTGTATATCGCTATATACGACACGGCGGAGTCACCCGTTGTTTGCAATATATTTTTATCAATTTCCGCCAGTGATACCGAAAGATGAACACTTCCGTTCAGTAAATCCTATGTCTACTTTGCAGAAATGTACTGCACGCCTACATACATACCACTACAAGCGTATCACTATGTTGTATATATGTATTTGTTTTTTATTTTTCCCAAATAATATTCTGAAAAAAATCAACAAACGAACCATAATATATAATACACCAAACCTATATACCTCGTCTGTGCGTATATATATATATATATCTTTAGTTTTAACACTACTCTACTTACATCTTAACCTATACAATTATTTTATTCAAGTCTTTCTGAAATAGATTTTAAACTTTTTGCTAAAAAAAAATGATTATTGAAGTCGGTAACACTTATATTTGCAAACAAACATTTTCAATAGGTATTTAAATTTCGAAAAACTAAATATTGTTCACGATTAAGTGACAAAAACTTGAATGCAGTTTTATGAATATCGACATCTAATGTGAAGGCAGAAATAAACAAATTAGCGAGAAAAATTCAACCTCAAAAATCACACTAGAAACTAAATATTTATTTCCTTGTGCACACAAGAATTAATTAATAATTTTCTTAAATATTTTAAATTTTTCTATTTCATTTTTAAATTTTCTCTACTTATGTATTCAAAATAAAATAATGAATTGTACAACCTCAAAATATGAAACTCATGGTATGATTATTGCTATCCATAAATGTAATATAATATATGTTAAAATTGTATTTTTAATAACGTTTATTTTAATTTTGTATATGGCTCTCAATAAAAAAAAGCTGATAAAAATATAACCCACGTAAGTAAAAGCAGATCGGCAAGCTTTATACTATGAATAGATATAAAATATATATATAATATATAATTTATGAATTATATTATATCTCTGTCGGTTATGATATTTGTACATGCAGGTTGATCGTTTTTTAACGCGAAAACGTCCGTACCGGAGGCAAACTCTAAAAGTTTCCTTACTCTAAAGTCTATACAGATGATATACATAAACGTCTGACTCTAATCCAAGTATATATACATTTATATATATTTACTTTTTTTTTTCACGTACATTGGCCATAAACTTTACAGGCATTATTATTAGTATCGTATATTTTTTCGAAAGCAGAATTATTATTCCGATAATATTAACACAGTTTATACTAAAAACCAACTTGATCCGTGTGTTTCACAAAACAAAATCGGCTAATTAAAAATCCATCAACAAAATAGGCATACGAAGGACCTAATAATTTTCGTTTTATATACGTAATCACAGATGAAAACTCAGTCGACACGGGTAACTATGTAACATTCACTGTACATTCTTCTTCTTCACCTTTCTATTTGGGAGCGGCCAATTTTGTCCTAAACCTCCACTTGTCTCAATTTTCTACAGCTACTTTGTACTCCCTAACAACTCTCATATCATTTTCAATCGTATTTAACCATCTCTTTTTTGGTTTTCCTCTTCCTCTCTTTCCTTCAACGTCCATTTTCCTAACCACTCTTACTGATTTTATTTCCTCTCGTCATATCACATGCCCAAACCATTTCAGTATATTTTCTCTCATCTTGTCCACTATCGACACTACACCTGTACTACCATTGTGGACATTAATAAATGGAAATATATAAGTTACGAATATCTGTTCAAATTTTAACTCGAATGCATAAACCAATAATTCACTTTAGATACATCAATGTACATATTGACATGGATAATATGTCTTATTGCTGGAGATTTTGTAAAATTTTGTCCGAAACGTCACATACTCGTCGAATGATAAGTATAAACGAACAAAATACATTACTGTTTCCCTAACAACGATTTGGTCACCAGAGTAAATTCATAGTAAACTTTTTATAAATATTTTAATGAAAGCATGATCAGTCGATACGATAATTTTGACTATAATTTTATAATGAATTTATAAACCAATGACGAACAGTTTATACAACTATAATTTGTGTTATGTATAAGACAAATTCATGTGAATATGCACCGGTGGACTACTCGACGATACAGTCTGTACTTTCAGATTATATGTAGTACAAGACGCATAATATAATTCCAGTATTAAAATCATAAATAAACTTAAATATTCATTGTAAATAGAAAATTTATAGGTATAATATTTACATTTCCAGTGACTAAATGTACTTCAATAATGATTATAAACTATAATAGAGGACGAATTCATTAAATTAATTAACAGTTCTTTTTTAAAAAAAAATTCCATTAATTGGTCCATATTATATTTTTCTTATTAATATTATAAAATGTTTGTATTATACTTCTATAATAGATTAAAATTTATGATTTTAAAAGCATGCAAATGAATCAATGATTCAATTACATAGAAGTGCAGAATTTCAAAGAGATAAATAAAAAAAATGACACGATTCTAACTCGATTGAGTATCATTACACATATGAAAACTTTTTTTTTTGTACAAGAAATTTATAATCTGTTCTTAACTAGAACAATAAGCAAATGTGCATAGGGTATTTACATATGAATTTTTTGATAGAAGAAACCACCCATTGGTGATAATACCTATTTTGTGTTCTTAAGTTTTAAGTTAAACTAATTTTTAATTTCAAGACAGAAGGTCTCGGGCACCATCTTCGCTTAAGCCGTCTAGGTGGGTTGCCTGGAATGGACAAGGTAGATAGTTTTTTAATTAGAGGATTAGGATGAAGAGGTAGTTTGGTGTGAAATCTTTTGTAGTAGCGATTAGCTGTACTGTAGTTATTCTTAGATCATTATGAAGCGTAAGATTGGATACAAAGGGAGGGGCATTTGTGATATATGAAAACGTATAGATTTATATGTGCTTTACTGTATTATTATGTTGACGATAAGCGATATTGGTGATGAAGAACAAAAAAACGTAAGAAAATAATCATTAATTATGATAGTCTGCACCAAATAAATTATGATATTAAATACCTCAAACTACATTCGTTGAGTTAGATAAATACGAATACAAACTACTATAATACATGGAATATGAACAACAATACGCAGTAAAAAATACTACTAAAAACTATTCTGGAATGGAAAAAAAAAATTGTGTTAGAAACTGACGTCTACGCGTGTTAGGTAATGAATATATGCATTGTTATGATTTCAAAATGTATGCGAATACCCGATCAAATACTGCAATGACTTAAGTTTAAAATGAAAAGTGGGATTTTATATACTTATATTATATGAGCAATTATATATATTATCATTTTTTATTAATTTAATGGTATAATATTTTTATTTGCATATTAAAACAATAGAAGAAGAATCAGCAGTTTTTTACAAGCGATTCTTTTCTTTACGCCTAGGTAATAAAGAAAATCCTCTCATTAGACATTTAAATACCTTAACGTTGCCCGAAAACCCTTAGGGTCGATTAAAAAAGAGGTTAAAAAGGTGTAGGTATTGTCTGCTCCAGTAAACCTATTTCCCCCAGGTTTCTCATTTCTTGAATCGTTCTTCTTTTCTATCAAATTATGGATTAAATGAATTTTAATCTGCTCAAGTTAAGGATTAATAATGGGTGATTTCTTATTTCCGAATTACTTGTTGTATTTACTCACTTCACATATGTGCTTTTAATATAAATTGTATATTTCTTATAAAAAAAGAACCGAATGGCGCTCGCTCTACTGTACGTAGGAGCGGAGTGAACCTCATTCATAGAATAGGTCATTACAATGAATTCGTTAAAACTGAATTCTATGATTGGTATAATTGTTTACGAATAACGATTCTGAATTAAATGATATGTTAGTCTAGAATAGTTATATTCGTATATTATATATTAATTTATGTTGTACTTAAATTGAAATATTATGTCAATATTTGCTTTTCAAACGATCATAAAAAATAATTGTGCATATGAATTTGTATAATTTTGAAATTACAGTATAAATATTATCTGTGGAATCTTCTGTTAAATTTAAAATAATTAATTATTTATTAAAGTTATTTGTCCCAGCCAAATATTTTTTGACAACAAAAAAAAAAAAAAAAAAAAAATGTGAAAAATCAAACATTTTAATTGCCTATAAATTGCTTAAAAATCAGTATTATGTTTTGAATAATAACAAACATTTAAATTCCTTTGAGAATAAATCGTTATATTATGCAATTTCGTAAAAATTTAAATTTCAAACGGTTATAACATTTTTTTTCTTAAAGTCCGGTAGAATTTTTTTATAGTTTTGAAGAGTAACTTATGGATAAACTAATGTTTAAATTTTGAACCTTAAGTATAAACAGAAAATTTTTTATGAATTTTTAACTACAAAATAACTTGCAAATTATCGCGATTTTTAACATATTTTATAGAAATTTGAATGTTATGGGCTTATAAAAAAAATCCGAGCAAAACATTTCTAATTCTTATTATTTGTGATAAGTTTAACTTATAAGAAATCTTGTGTTAAATTTTCAAGAGTTTTCAGGCAGCCAAATTTTTTTTATCGTTATTTCAAAAAAATAAACTTAGAAAAATCGACATTTTAAATTATCTATTTATAAGTCAAAACGTTTTTGAATAGAAAACATAGATATGTATAGTGATAGTTTCAAGTGTTACAGAATATTATTGGGTACTAGGCGTGTGTCAAGTGCCAATCAGTTGAACCTTCGACTGGTAATTTTATATAAAATCATAAGAGTAATACAGTACTTCTAAAAACATTATGGTACTGACCTGATTACGTGAACTTTAGGGATAATGCGAGTAATTTCACATTAACCGAGACTAGGTTGATTTTTCTATATGATAACACATTCACATTTAGGATACTGGATAATGTATTAATGTATTATACGTACACAAAACGGGAACGAAAGTTTAATTAAGAAACTTTTAAATACTCTGTTTTTTTTAACTATCATTATTAACATTACAATTACAATTATTGCTGTTATTATCATCAATATTATTATTATTCATTTTGATAAAGAATTTTTATTTATTATTGTTGAAACAATTACATGGCTATAATTTTTGTTTTTTTAATTACAAGTATAATTGGTGATGAGTAAATAAACAAATTTGTTACATATTTTTCTTAATATTTATTTGTTTATAAAAATAACTTATTTGTATATCTAACTAAAAAAAAAATCCCATAAGAGCACATTGATATAACCTAATGACTGAAGTTCGACACTGGCGTAATAATTAGGCGGGGGGGGGGCTTGAGGCGCTTACCATCCCAAATATTTCTATTGTCCTTCCAAATGACAAAAAATAAGTCTCATATCCTTATTTAAATAATAGGATGTGTCGAAAGAATAATTATAATGATAATAATAAAATTATCTTTCATACCACGGTATCTGTATGACATAGTATTACCTATAATATTATATTGATTTTAACGAAAATCGTTGGTATCAGTTTTAAAAAGAAATTAAAATATAACCATATATAAGCACTGCTCGAAACCTAGAATAAATGTTGTCAAATGACTATATTAAAATGTTTGCAATGTGACATATTCTTGATTATTCAGCATTACTTATGAATTTGCATTATTTCTACTTCTTAATTTAATTAAATATAAAGCCATTTATCACCTTTAAATTATAGTTTTAAATTTTTAGGATAAGTAAAAATAAACAGTATTTTAACCAATTTATTTAATCTATTGTTATTGATTCATTAAATACAATTTTAACAATTTTAACTCTTAAATAAAGTTTTTTTTTTATTTTTTTTTTAATGAATTACTTAATATGTATCGGTCTTAAAATGGTTTAATGCAAAACCATTCGTGATCTAATAATAATTCACCCAGTAACTTTCGATCTCTCATGATTAGTTTTAAAAACAACGGTGGCTACGGCAATGTTTTGAGTAGGAGATACAAATTCAAATTATTATTCACACTCTATTAAATTTACGGAACACGTTTGGACGACCGTTGATAGCAAACAAACTAAAACAGCCAAATACTTATTAGGTATTTAATTAAAAATAAACAAAGGATGAATTTTCGATTAAAACTTAATAATAATATTGGCAAGATTATGAATATTTTTGTTATTGTTTTTTTTTATTTTTTTAATCTGTAATCTCCTCTGTAATCCAAAACCAAGGATGTGCATTTATACATAGATATATATATATATACAGAAATTGATAATCGGTAAAACTAATTAATCTGGTACACATTAAACGATATTTTTTGTAGAATATTAAATCGGTTCGTAGAATGTAAATATTAATATTCAAAAGTGTTTACAACCTCTTTTATATTACTTTTATCAAATACATAATCAACAATTTTTGATAATAATATTTGTACCAATAGTATATAATATGTAATCATATAATTGGTATGAAAAGATAATGAAACATCACACACAATAATCAAAAGTTACTCTTCGTCTTCTTACGTTCTTTACGCAACATTTAATTAAGTTCTAATCATTTAAGTACTAAAAAACCTAATCATTTTTAACAATTTTGTTTATCGTGTAAAAATAATAATATATTAACGGTTTGTTTGGTTGTTTGAAAGGAGTTATGAAATATACAGTATTTAAATATTTAAATACAAACTATCTCTAGAGTGTTTCCATATTTAATATATCGTTGACGCTTTGTAACTTCAATTACGGGCAGTGAGTTATCCATAATAATACAATTTAATATTCGTTTAAAAATACTTTATATAGGTCTACGGTTAGGACACATACCATACGTACTATAGATACATTATGATAAACGTATTATATTTTTGTCATGTACGAATTTCACGTCGGTATTATTTTTAAAAAAATGCTAAAACTGTTTAGGTTCTAATTAGTAATAATATTTTAATGATTCTGTATGCATTAATATTATTTTACCATTCTATTATTTTTCAACCGTTTTCCAATTTCCAATTAATTAGGTAATAGTGTAGTCATGTCTTCTGTAAACGGAATTGTATAAGAAAAATATGAACTAATCTTATTACATTACATGTAAAAACGTGTAAAAACTTACGTTGTATTATACCGAATGTATAATTTTCATCTTTTGGTTTCTTTATTACACAATACTATATCGCTCTACAACAGAAAATGACCACAGCAAACAACAGTTAAAAACCCAGAATTCACTAAACTAATTCTTTAAAGTACAGTACTTTGCAAACATTTTAGTTCAATGAAATATCATGAAGAACTAATACTATTTTAAAGTAATTGTGATACCTACTCAATTATATTCCTATACATATAGGTCATTTGATAACATTATTATGTTGTAGCATACAAATTACATCCTATTAAAATAATTATCCACCATGTCATCTAGTCACGTGCTGTATAATATGTACATAAATAATAACATTTTAGATTCTGAACGGAGTGATAGAATCTATTGGTTTTACAATGATGTGTGTTTTTATTTTCACTTCGTTTAGAATCTAAAAATTACTGGTTTGGTTTATATATTAATATACTATGGCCTGGAAAATTAGTTCTTTATGTACAGAATAACATTTAAAAGAATTAAACATGTTTTATAGGTTAGCTATAAAAAAAAAATGTGGACCTTATTGCATTCACCAAATAATATACAAATTTATAGCTAGAAGTAGGTATAAAAATAAATATAAAGAGAGAAAACCACAACTTTTTTAAACACTTATGAATTAAAAGTTTAACAAACCCAAAAACTGTTTAAAATTGTTTTAAAAATGCACTTAACATTATAAAAAGTGTAAAAGCGTAAAAGCCGTTAAAAAAACGGAGACGTTAATTGATATTGTGTTAGGAATGCAATAGCCATACTTTTTGTTTTATCTACAGGTACACTAGTTACGATGGACATCATGAAGACTTTACTGCTATAAATAGAATTTCCCCACGAATACGATCCTAACTTGACTATACGTGTTTACGCCGTATGCTTTTCTATATCTTTATTGCCCCCAAATGCCCTAAAAATTTTTTTCCTTACTTCACAAACTTCACGTCCATTACTATTCGGGAGCCATAAAATTGTTTGTAAATAATATATAAGTTAAGGGAGCAATGAATATTTAATAGGCAGGTGTATTGCGATAAAAACGAGACGAGAAAAACGATTTTTGCATTTGACGGGATCAAAAAAAAAAATAAAAAAAAATAGTGGAAAAAAAGACACATCTCTATCTTTGAAAATATATCGTAAACGCGTTTTGGGGTTTGTTTATTACGCCGTTATTCCATACCGAGTGTGATTAAAAATATACAACGAAATTCAATAACACCATTCATTTAATGTGTAGCACAATATAATATAAGACTATGTTCTCTTGATTGGGAGGGGGTGGAGAGGAAAACACACAAAATCGTCCACGTTTATTACGTTTGTATTATGAATGAAATTGCCGTTTTGCAAGTGACGATTTCAATACTGTCCACTACCGTACCTCGTTGCACCCCTTCGTATACACTAACCAATCCTTCGTACACAAAACATACGTTCATTTTGTATATATGATAGACACGCAAAACGACCCTTTTGCGTACAAACAATACGAGAATAACAAAAATAATAATAATTGTCACATTATACAATAACACTACGGGTGCTCCATCGCCCTTTTTATTTTTATTTTTGATACTCCATATATTATATAATGTTGCTAATGGTTTTTTTATATCGGGTTGCGCATTAGGTTTAACAAACTTCTGTCACTTTGTTCGGAAAGAAGTACTATTCAGGGCACATGTATAGACCATACGGTTTAAGTGAACGCGTCTGACACCAAGACGGTCGTATAATGTAAGAATAACGATTTGTGTGATATTAACGATCTGACAATTATTGGTCCGATTCAACAGTGCACTATTATACAGGTAGGTATAGTATAGTGGCTGAAATTGAGTGAAAAATTACAAAAAAAAAAAATGTGCTAAAACCTTTTTTTTTAACGTATTTAGACATATATTGGTATGATCAATTATCGTTATATAGGTACGCATTGTACATTACACTGACGAACGACGCATGTGTAACAACATTGATTAAGATATTTTATTGTACAACGGCGCGTGGCGGTGCGTAATTTTAAATTGTTATCAATAAATTATCTCCTTGAAAGCATTAAAAAAATAAATGTATGAGTTCTTAATTTAATTAAACCTAGAATCATCAATATTTATGAAAAAAAGTACTAAAGTAAAATTTTATACAAAAACATGTGTTCGAGGAAATGGCAATTTTTTATTTTATTCGTTTCACAAACATAATATTCATATACGAAATTTCGAAAATAACTATTGTACAGTACTGCACGATACCTATATGATATGTACAAGCAACAGGAATACATGCTACAGAAATGGTTTAAAATATATATTTAAATAATTAAATTTAATTGAATAAATAATTCATAGAAATAAGTAAAATGTATTTTAAACTGTGGTACAAACCTGGTATTATCATAATGTGTGCCCTTTTATTTTACAAATTTTCTTTTTCCACTGTTATATAGATCGATCCTTGATATTATAAATATGCACGTATTAGGTATACTCGTATACCTACATGAAGTATCAAACATGGAATGAGAACATTGCATATGGTAAATGAGCACCACAAGTAACTGTACTTTTGGTGCTCATGTACTCTACAGCTAACAGGTGTGTCTATAACACGTAAAAAAAAATGTTACTCTTACATTATTATGAGTGCTAGATGAATATTGACAACGAAACAAAATAATAATCGCGTACAAGACGATGTAACTTCTGTATATGACGTACTTACACATATTAACTATTCACAATTTAGTCGGAAATTTATGATTTTAAATTCAGATTTAATATAGTAAAAACTTAACAATAAAAAGAAGTAGAATAATGTTTGTATCTCATCCACGGAAAAAATAAAAATGTCGTGCAATACAATTTATCCGACAGTTTATTCCGTTTGTGTAAAATAAATAGTTCTTATTATATAATGATAGGTGTGTAGTATACGCATAGTGTTTGGAAAGTTTGGTTGAACATCAAGAATTACTCGAGCCGAAGAATCGCTCGCACACACGAAATCAAGTTTGCCTTTTCAATCGATATACGAACATTGGTCTGGACAATATTCTGATGTGCACATAGCCCATAAATGAGTTGGAAACAAAATTTTGAAATTTATACATAGATCATACTCCAAAATAACTAACGAGACTATACACAAATCTAACGTTAGGCAATTCAAAAATAAAACCCGGACTGTAACTCTGCGTTTCACTTACGGTCATTCGTAGATATTTAAATACTGCAGATTATGAGAAAATTTGGACACTGTTTAGGGGTACAAAATCAAAAAAGATACAAAGTTAAAGTTATTGTTAGTAAGAAAAGAAACTGTCTGCGATCATCTCCTCACATTGGTAATAACAGGGAGTAGCTTGATGTTAACTACTTAATGTACGTTTAAGGCTTAGTAGTCAGATCTACAATTTAATGATTAAAAAAAAAAATGTATATTTATTAATTCAATGTAATACATGATAAGATTAATCAATACACTTAAAATAAACATTAATAAATTGAGGTATAAAATAACAAATCTTGTTTACATTTTTCTCCAAAGAAAATAGAAATTTCTATTTATTTAGGTACCTATATAAAATATTTCACGACAGACACGTGAGTTGATGGTTTTAACTTTAAAGTTATAGTACGGTTCTATACGTCCAGTGTTTTAATAATTTTTTCACATGAAAAGAGATTTATAAATAAATGACAAGTGACACCAATAGGAAGAGTGCACCAGGGTCTTTTCCGAGTTTGATATACTAAGCCTTGCGAGTCCCAAAAGTGTCCCTTTAGCGTCATGGCTGATTTAAATCTGAAGTATTTTTTGTGTGACAAATACAAAAAAAAAAATTAATAACTGTAAAATATATATGTATATACATAGGATTATATTTTACACCGTCATCAATATCATAATCAAGAGAAAACACAATTATTTCCATTTAAAATTACAAAAATTAAACATTTATTGACTACATAATCTCAATAATTACATATGAAATTTATGACACTATTAAATTTAAACCACTATAAAATAAAAGAAATCAAGTATTTATTTCTAATGTAAAATTGTGATAATAATCGTCGTTCTTTTGTGTCAAAGATAAACGATTGCTTGAACGGTGACAGTCTTTTTAGATATTTTGTTAAAATGCCAACGAATATGTATTTCGATTTTCGAATTAGGTCAGTTTCTCATATACATAATTGCTAACCATTTTTTGACAATATGGAATAAAAAGCATGAACATTATGGAACGAAATGTGAATACAGTTTTCAAAGTTAGAATTTAACGATCAAGTATATTGTAATGATATTTACATTATTATAACACAAATTACAATGATCATCAATAACACATCTCTTAAAGTGCTATAAAAAATAGTACTACCAATATTTGGCATTTATTTAAGTTTAAATAATTTATTTTATTACACGTGAAATACACCTAAAATCAGATGATGTAATGAGAACAAAACACATGATATAAATTGTATTTACTTATACATTACCTAATATCATTGGTAATTTTAATACGTACTATAGTACCCACCATTTATCTAGAAAAATATTTTGTACATAGGTAATTACTTATAATAGAATTTATGCGATTTATAACTGGACAAAATTATTAGACGGGTAATATTAGCACAATAAATTCAGATAGCATAGATATTAAAATATTATATTGAATATTGAAAAACTGGATATTAGAAAAAACTGATGGATTGTGGCTAAAGAGACAATTATGAGTTAAGAGACCACAAAAGAAAAAAAAAAAAATATAATTTAATTGAAAATACAAAAAAAAATGCAAACTATACATGCAACTAAGCATCATACAAAATGGTGTAGAAATATATTGAAAAAAAAAAAATAATAATATTTCAGCCTTACAACATTCCCACAAATTATTCAGAATAAGTTTAAACATTTATATATTATTATAAATTCGAACTACAGTGATTAAAAGATCACCATTTAATTTCAATTAAATAAGTGTAAATTTTCAATATACCTGAAAAAAATAAGACCTATGTACCTACCTACGATATTTTTTAAGAATTCTGAAATCAATAATTGTTAATTATCAAAAAGTTAATTTTTTTAAAACTTTGAAGTCATTACACTGAAAATGTAATAAAATTTAAGAAAAAAGTAGGTACTGTTTAAAAATAACTCAACAGTATCATATAGGTAAAAATTTTTAATAATTAAATATTATATTGAACTAACAATTAATTAATCGATTGATGTATATTTAAAGATTTTTTGCAATTATTTTCTGAAAGATAGCAAAAATTCTATCCTTGATATTTTATACAAAACAGGTTCACTACTATACTCAATATCGTTCTAAATATATTTTAAATTTTTTTCATAAACGGTTATTTTAAAGTTCTAATATTTTTCTAATATTCATAATATTATAATATAGTCTTATTGAAATCTAATTTTTAACGTAACATTTACATAAATCTTTGAAGCTCTCATAACACCGAAAAACCAAAACCAAAAGTAGACAAAAAAACTACAGATCATTATATCATTATTGGATCTCAACGTTGAGAGTTGGAAATAATAAATTTTTATCAAGACCATCAACCATTGAAACATTTTAAATATTTTATCTTCATTTTTTATACGAGGTATTAAGTACATCACTATTGAAATGTGTCATTTCTAAAAGTATATGACATTATTATGGTTAAGTGTTTTAATCAAAATTTCAAATCTTGAATTCTCGGTGAAATACGAGTAAAAAAAGTTATATATATATATATGTATATATGTTATATATATGTTATCATACTCTTGGATGTTTCTGTTTATGCTACTATCAAATAGTGTCATTTTGTACAAATTTATCTGGGTTGTCATTTTTCATTTTACTTCAAGTCCGAAAATTGTTTTGCAGATGGAGTGAGAAAGTGGAAATAAAAATATCCTATGTATGTACACATGGAAAAGGATTTTGCTCCTCTAACGCAATGGTCATGTATCATTTGACAGGCCATTTCGAGACAAACCCTTTAATTTCACGTTACGAATTGTGTTTGGGGAGTATAAAAATTCATTTGTCATATTGCCCCGTCAACCATCTAGCCCCGGCGGATTATGTTCTGGTAATGAGTTTTTGTCCCCGAATACCCCCATCCCTATCTCCACACCCATCCGCCAATCGTTTTGGATGTTCTCGAACAGCTGAGTAGCCATTAAGACCGAAGATAATATCGTGGTTGAAAAATTTTTAACCGTTCGAGCCCCTTTTTTTGTTCTTTCGGCCGAGTGCTTCGTGCTTTTGATTGCCGTGATAGCGCACAAGTCAACGAATAGTCCTTTTTTTCCTCGAATTCTGCAACGATTCAACACTCAGAGAGAACATCGATACCTACATATACAAGGACAACAAGGACATGACCCAAACGTGTTCGCAATGCAAATAATGTGATCGAAAGATATTTTAAGCCCGGAAAAGACAGAAAAAGCATTCAATAACTAAAAGTCCATTACGCTGATGGGTGATCTTGTCAATCTAAATAAATAAATCACAGTGGATTGATGTACTAGGATTATACTAAACAGTTAGTGTTTCATAAGTATTCAAATAATACATAAAGAATTGTGAGTAATTCATACAAAATGTGAATGCGTCGAGACTTTTTTCACGAAGTATCAATTAATCTCAGATCATTTAAACGCGAATGTAAGATAAAATTGTATTACCGTTCGGATAGTTAATAATATAATAAGCAAAATATGTTCGCACCTTTATTAGTTTCATACATCATTTAAACTGCGAATTGAACAAGAATCGATCAGCGTTTTTACAATGCGATTATAACAAAAATATTAAAAAAATAATAGTCGTCATTTATAATGGAAAATTTAGTAACAAATCAATGAATTACGATGAATGTAAGAAAACTATTAATTTCAATACCTTGTCGTTTTATCAGTTTAAGGAATATTTGTGAGTAAATCATGTTTATCTATTTTCAGAGTCAACGATTTATTTACATTATTTATTATATTATATGTTAAAACTGGATTAAAATAATTTAATACAATAATTATAACTTAATTTTTAAAATAATACATTAATATGGTAATTTTCGATTAGTTACAATAAAAATTTCCATTTTTAGACCAATTAGTTCAATGGAAAATGACTTAATAAATTAATAACAAGTTACTAACATCAAATATTTTTTAAGGGTGAATTATGAATATTCAAGTTTAAAATAAACATTTTTATGTGGTAAGTAATAAGCTTGTAAGTACTTGTGTTATATTAATCGCATAAAATGTCATATATATATATATATATACATATTCGGTTACTCATCATAAGTTTTTAGTCGTAGTTTACGAATAATTAAGTTTATATCCGTTCAAACGGATATTTGGTTGACAAATAATTAACCCCTATGGTCTAAAATTCAAACGTATACGGGTACCAGTCTATATAATCAACATCCAAAAGCCGGAAACTTTTCCCTGGCCAAGTAAAAGCTTTTCTTATGAAGTTATGACATAGTATAATAATGAGCGAATTGAAGAAGATAGAAAATGATAATTGCAATACCTAGATCTAATAGCTCATGTTATGATATATACACATACATTATTACATCATTAAAATTCATAATTAAAAATCGTCGCAACTTTATAAATAAATATCACTTTTAAGCCCAACCAAGAAAATTTACCATGTACTATGTATCATACAATTCTATAATTTAACTATTTATAAATATTCTATTATTGACAAAAGTATGTGTATATTTGAAAATAACAATAACATATTTTTTCTGTACCCATGTAACTTATTAAATACACAAATAACAACAGCTTTCACCCAAAACATGTGGGATAGAACAATGGTATAAGTACGAGCACTCTTCGTAAATTCAATTATATATTACGTTGAGAAAGATTCAAGTTTGTCAAATATTCTTCAAAACCTATTATAATTATGAACTATATCAAGTATACTAATTTGTGAATGCTCAGAACAAAAAGTTATTAGAGATTTTTCCAATTAAAAAAAGAATAAACGACATAGAACAATGATAAATTATATGTAGTTTACAAGTATTACAAACTATTATCATATTTATGTATATATAGATATTTATGAATATATGTATATACAGTGGTCGAAGTGGAGGGATACGGAGGAATGACATCTCTCTACTTTTTTGTATTTACATTTTTCATCCCTCTACTTATTTTGTCTAGATTAACGCATTCCTTCTAAGACTTGTGTTTTAAAATGAAATAATTATGATTTTTATATTTATACCTATGTATAAGAAAACTTTTTATTTTTCGTATAGGCCGTTTTGCAATCATATTATCTATAGCCGTATTTAGATACCTTAGTTGTGATTAGAGCTAATAAAATAATATTTTAATATCACAAAACAATAACAATATATAATATAAATAAAATATTTTATCAGTTTTTTTGCTACTAAATTTGAAAGTATGTTATTTATTTGTTTTGTTTTAAAGATTATTTATGATAGAAAAAGATTGTAGTATTCTGATGCATAAACAAATTGTGAACTACAAAAAAAAGTAATATATAAGGTATAAAGAATGTTATGATGATATTAGGAATTTTGAATTGTAAGGCATCCCTTCACTTATCTTGAGCCATTTTGACCACTGTATATATACATAAATATGATATATTTAACTTAATTTATATGTATATATATTTATACCTATATATTTTACAAAATTTATGATTTTAACAGTATTTTCATCCCCATAAAATTAGATGTTAAAAAGATTTAAATTACTTAGTTAAGATTAATTAATACGCATTCACAAATGATTGAATTAACAATACGTTTATAGAAATTTTTTGTGTTAGGCTGAGTTTAAAGTGTATTTTATCAACCTAGTTGCCATGGGTTCTACTAAAAATAAATATATTATGTATAAAATATATTTTATGCATTCTAAAAACGAAAACGTTTGTGTTAATTTTACAATTTTATTTTTATTTCACGTTCATCACATATTATACGTTAAATCTTTCTTTTCCTTAACATCACGAGTACAATAATTTCTATAATAAAAATAAATAAATGGAAATATTTCTCCAATATTAAATAGAATGATTTTATCATAAAAATACTAAAATTAGCTTATTGAATTTTATATAATAACTAACAATTAATTAGAATAGGAAAGATTAAAAATGATCAAATTCTATAATGATAATATAAAACTGATAATGTTATATTTTTTTTTATAGTATATATTTCTATAAAGATTTTAGAACATTTACCCCATATGAACTATGAACATAATATTATAATAATAATAATAATAATAATAATAATAATAATAATAATAATAATATAATAATAAGAGAAATCAGCGTGACCTTAACCAATTACTTAAAAAAATAAAAATTCAAGTTATAATAATTACGGTAATAAAAATGAAATATAGGGGTAACGAATTCACCTCGGAATTCACATTGGAATCGATCGAGTTGGGGAAATATAATGAACATAAGTTTCGTTATTCAGGGTGAATAAATGATTTATAAGCGTACGGTGGTGATACCTTTGTATTTATGGCATGAATGCAGTTATTATTGTTATCATTATAATTATTACTATTTTTTTACTCTTTTAGTAGGTTATCGAACATGTATAATATTTTTATATATATAATATATATTGGCTACATATAGTCATATAGATAAAACTACTGAATTCCCAGAAAACTGAACAAAATATTATTTTCATTAGTCACCCAATTCGAATATGGTCATATTTTCCTCATTGAAGTTGGGTAGCACTTCAATAAAATTAAGTACTACAATAGGTTTAAGCATACACGACATTAGTCGGTGACGAACAAAATAGGATTAATATTAAAAATTCAAAAATCATAAAGTATAAATATTATTTTAGTCAACACACAGTTCATAACATAACATTTTCATACAAAAGCAATTAACGTGCATAGTTAATATTATGTTTTATAACACAGTCACTATCAAGAACATATTCTTATCACATCCGCGGAATCTTAAAATAATTTCAGCTGTATAGAAAATTATTAATTACAGAGTGTGAACTTCAATAGTTCTAAATAAAATGACAAATATAATGATAAATACAATCGTTTAGAAAGCTACACATTTGTAAATATTATTTCAATAAATAAAATATAAGTAGTGGAGGAAATTTGCACTGAAATTTTAAAACGTAGTTTTTTTCGAGAGCAATAGTACATATTGCATTGGTTTCAAGTTTAAATTACTAATGATACGGCATTATCATGTATATCCCTATATCTCACCCAACCATGGAGTCACACTGATTTTCACTGGTGTTATTATTTTCTCTTCCGTTGTAGGTTTATTGTTTTAATTATTTTCACAAACATAGAAGTAAATAATGACATTGAAAATATTTGTAACGATGGATTTCTCGAAAACATATACGACAAAACAAATACAAATTTTGTCGTTAGATATCTGTTTATTTTTCTCACGGTTATCCGCAACATTTATAATATTGTAATAAACCGTTTTACTTTAACCATGTATTCGTTTATTATTCTTTTAGTTTGCGTGACATCCGTGTTCAATTTGATCAGTGACGATGGTATGTATAATGTATATGATATAATATAGCGACAGTGGTGGATTCAAGGAGAGGCGAGGGGTGGTCCCCTGCCCTTTGGTAGTTATATATCCGTAGTTGTCATGATTATATGACGTAAGTAATAGTTCAGACTAGCTCCGACACCGTCTGTTTATGGATATATAATATACTAATATAATATACTTATAATAGCTTTTAAATTTTTCATAATGGAAAAATTTGAGTTATACTTTATTTGAAGACTTAACATCAAATCAATATAATATACAAAATTATAGTGAACAATTTTGAGCCCCCTACCAAAAAATAAAATTCTAGATCCGCCACTGTATGGTAAAATTATGAGTAAATACAGTAGAAACCGTTTACCAGTGCACACGAATTACGCCCCGAAATCCCTTTTCCACGCTAATAGCATCCCTACCATATTTATCGACTAGGTACATGACTTGCGTTCCAACGTAAAAACATTATTTTCTTTCCATTTCATACAGACTTTGGACTATCGATAACAAATTATGACTTAAAGATTAAAAATATTAATTAAATAATGATTTTTATTGTTTTTATATCGTAATCGTATTGCAATAAAAAGTTTAGGTTTAAATAAATTATAAGAATGTAATAAGATAATTGAAATAAACAATTATAAATATAAAATATAAAACTAAAAAAGAACCGGATGGGAGTCGCTCTGCTGTACGCACAGTAGGAGGTGTAGTGGATCTCGTTAATAGGATAGGTCATTACAATGGATTTTTTAAATTTCAATACAATGATAGGAATACGAAAACAAATTTAAATGAAAATTATATGTTAGTCTAGAGTACTAAATAGGTATATAATATATAATGTTATATTTAAATCCAAATATCATGTCAATATTTGCTTTTCAAACTCTTATAAAAAATAATTTTGCCAATGTATGATGCCAATTTTTGAATGATAGTATGAATATTTTTTGTGGAATTTTCTGTTAAATTAGCAATTATTTTATCCCAGCCAAATATTTTTATCAACAAAAAAAAAAAAAAAAAATTGAATATTTTAAATACCTATAAGTTGCTTAAAAATCAGTATAACATTTTGAAAATAAAAATGACGCAAAGAACACGCCAATCTAAACAACTGGTAAAAATGTCTACGACTTATACTTTTTGAATAATAATAACAAATATTTAAAATCGCTCGAGAATAAATCGTTATTTTAAGCAATTTCATAGAAATTTAAGTTTCAAACAGTCCTAAAAATGTTTCATTAAAGTCCGGTAGAAATTTTTTTTAAAATTATTTGAAAAATAACTTACGGATAACCTTGTCTTTAAATTTAAATCATTGTAAAACCAATAGTTTCGATCACTAGCCGTTTAGAAACATATTATAATATATATACATAGAGCAGTATTTAGAATTTCGCCTCCCTGGGGCAACAAAATTGAGCCACCCCCTCCAGCCCATAAGGAATGTTATATACATTTTACACAGGCACGTATACAGGGGGATTTTGGGGGTTCAACCCCCCCCCCCCCCGAAATAATTTTTGTGTAATTTATTTATTTCATATACAAGTAATAAAATATAATATTTAGTATTGATTATTGTAAATTTTTATGAACCCCCCCACCGATTTTTTTTTTGTGTACGTGCCTGTTTTTACATAATATAATATACATAGAAGTAGTTTTAAAATTTTCTATCGCTAAAAAATTGCTAATAGGGGCAACACGGAACCGTTGCTCCCCCCCTCCAAATTCGGCCCTGTATGTATAACTATCAGGTTTTGTGCTATGTTTCACATGTGGGAATCTACCAAACTCCACGATAAATATGGCAAGACGTGACGAGATTATTTAATATGTAATAGTTAAACAACCTCTATATATTTTAAACACTTATCTGTCTGTTTGGATTTTTTTGTATTACCCTACAATGGCGATTTTGTTGCGTGCTAACCCGTTACTATAAATGATTTATATAAATGTACTTGGATGTTCTATGTGCGAGATGTGATTTTTGAGACATGTGGTTACTAAATATTTTGTGCAGATGATGACTTGGCGTATCCGAAGTCGGATCTATTCGACCGGTACCCGGAGCGACAACAGGTGCCGCACAAAAGGGTGAAACGTGTGAAACGGAAAGCCGAGCGATACGTTGTCGGTCCGATCTTGGCGGAGCTGATGTCTACTGAACGGACGGTACGCGTGGCCGACGACGACTTAATCGGCAGCGGCAGTCGTTCCCGGAAACGCGCCCCAAGTCCGGACATCCAATCGACCGGCGGGAAAGCGATCGACGATGCGGTTGATTTGCGTGCTAAGAGGAACGTGAAGGCCCGAACGCCGCGATATGACGGTTACCCGATTGACCTAGGTCGTTTTTTTCCAATTTAACGAAAAACAACGTTTCATATTATATTAAATAATTCACCCGGTTAATTAACCGCAGCACATTGTTTATATTCTTTTAATTTTAACAATTCTATAAAAGAAGTATTCCACGTAAAAAATGTGTATACCTATGTTATACTAATTAACGTCTCTTCAAATATGCGTCTAATTGACAGGCATTCAAATTGAAATATTCTATGTACTCTGCGCAGTAAACTTTACGTAGGTCTATAAATATCAGTATATACGGATCTAATCATTATGACGCGTGTCAAAGCATTGTCCAATTGATACATAACAGGTAGGTTATACTATTATTATTGTTATTATTAATATTATTATTATTATTATTATTACTGTTATTATTATTATTGCCATTACTGTAATTAATATATTCATTGGAATGTTAATAAATAATGATACTTTTATTCACTCACGAGTATCAATGAGTCACTGTTTTGTGGTTACGCGATGTAATTTGAACACGTGTTGTGCAATTATTCTAATTAATAAGATGTATCTCGAGATTTATTTATTTACTTTAATTATTAGTTCTTTTTTTTTCTAATTCCTAAATTTAGCCCATTTGTTCTAATATTATAACCTTGAAAATGCGTCAAACAACAGTGTGTTAGACAAAAAAATATTATTCCACAACCATTGGATATATGTGTAATGATATGCACTGTATGAATTGTATTGCATTATCAATTATCATCAATAAAAATTTAAATAAAATCATATTATAATAACACTTAATATATTAAAAAATAATTCCCTATGATTAAGTAATTTACAACAAACTATTATCATTTCTAACTTTAAAAGATCAAACTCAATATTCCATCCGGATAACGATAAAATCATAATCTGTACTAGGAGTATATTATTAGTTTTCACGAATCATATTTTATACTTAACATTTAGATTTAAGAATAATTAAATAATTGATTTCATTATGTATAATTATTATAATTAAGTATAAGGATATCAATATTCAATATCATATCTTTTAAACCCCAGAACTATATTAAAATTATAATTAAAATAAATAGCTTTTAAGAAGATTATATTTGATATCAATTTTAATAACTATTATATAATTTATTATATCATGTATAATAAAATAAAAAGGGACAACGGCAATCGCACTTGAGAGTAAGCATTATAAAAGACCAAACATCAATCGATCCCGGACCCAGACCACAGGCAGTCTCCAAGAGACCTGTTCAATACGGACTTGGGCTGCGGCCTACCACATCTAACTGCTATATTTATAGAGTGCAAGTGTTCTTGACACATTAATAAGGCAAATGTATTTTATTCATTATAATATACCAAAGTTCATTTAATTATATATATATATGGCAATAAGAACAACTTCTATGGAATCTTCTATTAAATATTTAGTAAAAAATTTTTTAAAGTATTTTGTACCAGTCAAATTCTTTATCGATGCTAATAAAAAAAAAATTGTATAAAAATCGAATATTTTAAATGCCTACAAGTTGCTTAAAAGTCAATATAATATTTAAAAAAAAATGTTACTTAAAGGAAATGCCAATCTTAACAACTGCCAACTGGTAAAAATTTTAAGTTTTGGCAACTTATACTTTTTGAATTATAACAAATATTTAAAATCGTTTGAGAATAAATCGATATTTTATGCAATCTTGTCAGAATTTAAATTTCAAATGGTTATAAAATATTTTTTTTAAAGTCCGGTAAAATTTTTTGTAGTTTATTGAAGATTAACTTATGGATAACCTTAAGTATAAACAGAAAAATTTTATGAATTTTTATCTACAAAATAACTTGCAAATTATCGTGATTTTGACACATTTTATACAAATTTTACGGGCTTATTTAATTGATTGAATTGAAATGTCTCACACTCCTCAAAAATCACATCATTCGAAATCATACAAAGACTCCAGTCTCTTGCAATGGCTTATATAATATTTTTATCTTAATAATCAATCATAACAATTTGAATAACTCTCAGTTTAATAAATTTTATTATTCAATAAAGTACATCACATTTTTTAAATAGTATTTTAATGTACTATAATTGATCTTAATGTATTAAATTCTTTTAGATTTTAATCGATTACAAGTTACAATATTTATGTATAAACGTAAAATGAAAAAAAAAAAAATTGAATAACACTAAATTATTTATAATGTACGTGACCCACATTTACAGATTTTAACTGACAGCTAAATGACAATATTTCAACGTATTTTTATCAAAATTATGAGTTTTTTATATGGGAAAAATATTTTCCCCATGAAAACTACGAAAAAAAAAACAATAATAGCAACCATTATACATGAAATCTACAACAGCTAGGAGTATAATGGTATAATGCATCATAAATATACAGCACTGTAATAATAATATTATATGGCGTTAATAAATAATAAATATTTTCAATATTACATTAGTCATTAATACGATTCAAGCATTTTACTTGCAGGAACCTTAAAGTATGTTGAAAACGTTCATTCGGTTGTCTTTGTACAACACAACTTTTTTAACTTGTCTAAACGATAGACCATTCTAATAGTTTTTTCTCAGTTATCTGATCGATGGAGAAACCCGTAAGATTTCTTTATAATACAAACAAATTGATATTTTCCCCAGGATATCATTTACATGCGTAGAGAACCAAAAAGTGAAATAATTATTTTTGTATTATAGTCTTATTTATTATTGTCTGACGAGCAACTATTAAACAGCTTTAAGTGGGAGGGAGAAACGGTAACGTGGGAGCAAATAAATCAACATGAACCGGCTGAACCACGCATTGATTGTAATTTTATGGTCAAATTTTAAACCTCAGATTACCTCTTATCGCGTATTACGACCATAGACAACTACCACTATTACCACCAACACCACAACAGCGGAACTGTGCTGTTTCAAGCGAACCACACTATGGGGCTTTACTCTAAATACACACGTAGTGTCACAAACACACACACATACATAGCACACAGGAGCTTACATATATATGAGTATATATTATAAATGTGTATGTGTATATTATGTATATTTCATATTTATAAATAATCGGGTCTTTAATTTAAACTGTGTTAATCTTCGTCTTATACCAATACATTATGACCGCAATACTCTCGTAGCTACAGTATAGTATATAGATATACGCAATAATGTACTACACGAACAGCGGTATAGTACTAAATCTAGGAAAGGGTTTTCTAAGGTACTGTATATTGAAAGCATTTTGGATAAAAAAAACGAGTCAATCTATCCTCTACTTAAACCTAGTTGATCGTTTTTTTTTTTAAAAAAAAAAGGAATCAAGATTTAACAAGCTAATAACTCGATTTAATTGTTTTGCGTTTAATTCGTCTCCCTGTAACTGTACACATATGATATTTAATGCTTAGCTTAAGTAAAAAATACATAATATCTATAACAAAAAAAAAAAAAAAAAACAACTAAGAAAGTCCTCAAGATTTTTGGTGGTCATTGTTGTAATAAATTCAGATTACATACATCGGGTGGTGCGTATACATGGTAAGTATGATATAATAAATGTTGGAGATTTTCAACATTCACATAATATTTCCTTATATCGGCCGGGATGATCATCGTCGAAAGTTTGCAAAAATTTCCGGTCAAATACAACACGCGCGCACCGCAGACGAGGGAAACGATGGTATAGTGTAACGATATAGTACCTATAATATACAACGACGGTGGCGGCGATATGGCACTTTTTTTTCTCTCGTTATTATATCATAATAATAATAGGGGAAGGACCTGGTGGATTAAATTTAATGGGCACGTCATTTACGGCCTCGGAGGACATATTATATTATTCACGAATAATTCGCCCCCGTACGGGGCAGGGCGGTGACATCGAGTCGCACTTTGTCCCGTCGAGCGTGACCTTTCGCCCGTTTGCACGTTCTACCTCTCTCTCTATATATACGATTATATATATATATATATATATATATATATATGTATAATATATACACCTCACCACCGTATTCCCGCGACAGTTGTTTTTCGGTCCGCCGCGGATTCGATCAAAAAGGGTCGCCGAACTGTGGCGCATCAGAGATCCTTTATGAACTTCACACGGTATTCCGTCAGGGTGAGTCTATGCGCCGTGAAAGTATAAACGGTGATAAATTCAATATGCTCCGTTAATGTACTGCACCTTATATAATCGTAATATACAAGCTGATATAGCGTACACTATTTATATATATATATATATATATTATTACAGTTCTTAGTAAATTATAATTTTCCTAACTTGTTGGACACGAGATGATAATATAATACCTATATAGCAATAATAACGCCTGTACATAACATTGGTATTATGTGAAAATCAGTCACTCTCCAAACACATTGAATACATATAATACGATCGTTTTTTTTTTTTTTTAATATACATCCTTATCAAATAATTCTGAACGGAGTGATAGAATCTGTTGGTCTTACAATGATGTTTTTTTTTGTATGTCTGTCATCACGCTTCGATTTCCTTAAATAACACTTTTTCTGAAAGGAAAGCATAAATGTAGATGGTAGTTGGGCATCGAAAAAAACCATAAAAAAGTTATATAGTCAAAAAAAAGTTATAAAAGTTATAAAAAGGAATTTTTTACACAAAATTACAATCTAAATATAACATAATATATTATATAATATACCTATTGGCTATTCCAGACTAACATATTATCATCTAAGTTCAGAATCGTTTTTCATATACAACGATACCTTTTATTGCATTCAGATTCAACAAATCTATTATAATGACTTATCCCATGAACACCATTATGCTTAAAAAAAAAAAAAAAATCACATGAACGAGGTGCACCTACTGTATAGCAAACCATGGCCCATTCAATTCTTTTTTTAATATAAAAAAATTAGTAGGTATTCAAAATTTTCGTTTAAGTAGTATCATTATGTCTTATTGAACACATTAAAAGTAAATAGTTTAAAAAAATTAACAGTAAATTAATAAATACTGTATGGTGTCACCCAACACTTTTTAATTAAATTATTAGTGATTTCCTATTTTCAACATTTGTGTAGAAATTTACGACAATCAAGCCGTTTTAAAGGACTGCTATAATAATAATAATTTTCATTAGAGTTTTTAATGGGAGTATAATACAAATACTTATAGAGCGTTCAACATCTTTATACATTTTATTTATTTGTGATCGGTGTATTTAGGGCTTAGATATTATAAATCCAACTGGACTCTAGGCCGATATATTTAGTATGGTTAGATTATGGAAAATGCTAACATGACTTTAATAATGGTATGTATATAGTTACTCTCACCAGTAAGTTCATTAAAATCTACTTTACAATATACGTAAGTAGGTATTATATAATTTACAAATAATATAAATTTCATAACCCATTAGATAATGATAACTAATCTTACTAAAAAGTGAATTAGTTTTACGAATTATTTTTAAAAAGTAATAAATAATAATAATTACCTAAATTTTAACAAAGACATTTTTAGCTTTTTGATTAAACTAAACGTGACATAATTTCGTAACGATATTCCCGTATAATATATTATATTGTATACGTGTAGCATAAAACTCATATTATTTCAATGTACAAACTAAAAATCACTACGTGCAGCAAATTCCTATTTGGTAGATTGACGGCGGTAGCGGTGGTAATACTACTGTGACACACAACCCTTCTCGGTGGACGATAATTTTGTTCATTAATATTAAGGTTTTAAAATTAAATATTTCAACTCTCCGGTGCCATGAATTTATCATTTCGAAATAAATATACCCGGACACTTTCGCAACAACATGGTGTATTATCAATTTATAACGTGCAACGCATTACGCTAGTAGCCGAAATTCGCTTTTGCCATTGTTGCCTACTATACAAAATAATCACACATGCGACGACGATTTTTAACTGCTGTAGCAGCACAGCAGCATTATGCGAGTCTCTAGGGCAGCGGTCACGTAGATGAACCAAATACAATATTCGCAAATATATATTATACTAAATTCGACTGATGTTACAATCAACAGCACGGCCCGGAATGGTTTTTTATTAATTGCAGTTTACTATCGGTATAATAATTATACTACACTGGAACATTTCTATTGTTTGTGTTCATTGAACTGATCGAAGAATAAACACATACTGTCAACAAAGTAATAATATATGATTTTGAAAAAATTGCATAGGTAGGTAATATTTTTTTACGTGATTTTCCATCATAACATGCATCATTACACATAATAATAAAACGAGAAATAAAACTAATCGTGATAATTGAATATATAATACCAGAGATAATACTGAAATCAATATTCATTATTCCAGTATTATATGGATAAGCTATATAAATAACCACACAAAAGAAAAACAAATCTGTTTAAAATATACATACTAATAATACGTATCTATATATATATTTACCTACTATTCATTAATTTCAAAAAGTAAAGAATTTCTGTTAGCCACTGCAGGTTATGCTTTATTTTGCTATTAGACGTTAATAGAAAATAGTAAAAATAAATGATTTCGAAAACAAGTAGGCGAAATTTAATTAATATGTTAATGTACAAAATACAAATGTTTTTACAGTGATAAAATAAAATATTCGAGGAAATATTTTATTAGGAATTCATTAATATTGATTAATAATTAAATAATAATCAATGACAATATTAAAAATATACTTCAACATTTCAAATAATGTATCTACAATTAATATACCTACGTGCAAAAGGTTAATGTTTAAATATATTATAGGTATGAAATTCTGTTAATAATAAATCATATAAAACCCTGTACTTATATTATTTATTTTTTATTTTGTTGTTATAAATTATCAAATTGAAAACTGTTTAAAAATGTACCATGATGTGTAATATAAAATTAAAAAAATTAAAAATAAATCATTATACATAGGTGGGTATATTATAGATACTGCAGTAAAATACAATACAATAATAATACTTCATCAAAAGCTTTTAAAATAAATTATCAAATGGAAATACAAAGTTATATTTCTCTCAATTTGAATTATACTGTCATCCCTTTCCAATTTATTCAAATCCCTACATAATTTAAATTACAAAATAATATAATCTGCTAATTTAGTTAGCATAAAAATTATGTTAAAAAATAAATTAACAGTCATAAATGTATAAGCATACATTTACACAAATTAAAATCAAACCTTATATTACTTATGTAATAAATAAACAGGGATAACCTATAAATAATTCAAAAGGTATTATTGATTCTTATATTATTTTGCTTTATAATTGTCATTGATGTTATAATATCTATAAGTTATAATCGTCATTTGTTCTCATTAATAACTGAAAAAAACATTTTCAAAAATCTTTAGAAAAAATTGAATCACAATATTTACTGTTTTAAACTAGCATTTTAATAATTGAATACATTACAGTGGGCATCGAAATTATGTATAGTATGCGTACATGTTTTGGACTTCGATTGATTAACTCCTAAGTTTTATAAGTACAATAAACTAGCTTCTATATATGATATTAAAAAATGTAAATATCTTTGCTTTATTCAGAATCTAAATTATTTAACTATAAAATAAGACAGCTAATGTGATATGACTTGTTGTGAGATGGCACTTCAATAAAAACATAACTTACTTTTATTTAAAATAATAAAATGAAATGATCATGACAAAAATACTATGAATTACTACCATTATATAATAACATTAATAACTTATAATACATTAAATCAATATTATAGATACAATATTTATCCTGTGATAATTATTCACTGTATTACCTAACTCTATTTATAGAAAATAATTATTTAATACTGGGTATTTAAAAAAGTACGAAACTTTTTCATGGACTCCGTTGTCCAACTCATTTGTTGGTGTTATCATTATATCGATCCTCGATCGATTAATAAGAATTATTGTAGCATGTTAAAGTTTACCAATAACAGGGACAAAATTATTACTTTCAAACTGTAATTACTACCGATCAATTTTTTCAATATGTACATCATATAATTCGATATAATTGTACAATAAATTGTACATCATTTCCAAACTATATTATAAATTTTTAAATATAAATATAACATATTGAGTGTAACTAAGGCTTTATAACGCTTTATGGTTGATAAACCACGTAAACGACTAAATTTTGTAATAAGTAATAACAAATTTGTTTCAAAAGTCAACATTGACAAATATACAGTGTATCGAAAACCTCAAATTAATTTTTTATCAGTAGTATTTGAACAATTTTCGAAGAATGACAGTGAATTTGACATGCTGGTTAAATAGTAATAATCACTAGAAATACAAACAAATTAAGGAAATTACAAACGACGAGCATTCGGTTGCATTTAGGGTGAATAATTTATACGATAAATACTGTCACTGGCCACTACTATACTCGAGACTATATTCAACCGACGGACAAACATGCCATAAGTTAAACGCTCAAGGAGAACTTAGAAAAAACAAATATTAGATATGTCCAAACAAAAATAACATGCATCATCATTTATTATTATTTTTATTTTTACAGAACGGAACCGTAAAGAAATTTTAAAATAATTATAATATAATTCTCCCAAGTATTTCACAAAAACATTTTATTTGCCAATTTATTTTGATTTTTTTGTTTTTTTTTTTTCATGCAATAGCACATTATAATATCTTAGTATTTACTAAATATTTGTTATTTATAAAGGATATTTTCAATAACCTACAAAATATATTCATTAATTAAATATATATATATATATATATATATATATATATATATATATACTATATTATATACATATATAAATATTATTATTATTATTATTATTATTATTATTATTAAAAATTATTTTAAAAGATCGTATGGATCTTATAATCCAAAAAAAAAATAATAATAATAATAATAATACAATAGGTACCAAATTAATTAACATTTTGTCGTTTATTCTTAAAACATACATTTTTCAAAAATTCATATCTTGAAACTTGTCCATTTTCTTTTATTTGTCGCTGTTCGTTAATAAATTTGTATTTTTGCGTTGTCACTTTATTTCTTTATTGCATTACCACTTTTTCTGCACTTCTAATTTTTATATATGTATCAATTTGAATATCCTGTAGAGCATCTATAAATTTATATAGTGATGGATGATAATGATAAAAATACGCGTTAAATTTTGAATGGAAAGATTCACATACATTATTTGTTATAACTTCTTCTTTCGATGCCCACAAAGAAGCAGGGAATAAGTCTTACATATAAGTTTCTGTTAAATAATCGCAAAATTGTACTATTTTATTATTAGATGAAATATCTGCAATTAAATCAAAAACAAATGAATCTTCGACTTCATCAGGATCAAGGAACGGGAGACTAAAAATATAAATTAAAAATTTTCCTTGTTTTCCTTCTTGTACGCAAGATAAATTAAACGATATACGTATATGGTACCTACGATAAACATGTATATTATAGAATATCATAACGATATGTATATAATATAGTATATGTAGAAGGTATAAAATAAATTGCCGCAGTTTTTATAATGTATCTTATCGGTTTTTCTGTAGATTGTATAATCTTGATTTTTTTTTTGCCACATATCGACTTTTAGAAAAAGGTTAATTTTGCCGCAGTTTACCATCTCCTTCGCGATCGTATCGTCGTTCGTGCAAAAACGACTGTATAAATAATAATATATGATTTTGCGACCGGCCGCAGCTATCGTGTACCATGGTCCTGTTCTCGTTGATACTCTGGTCGGTGTTTGTTATTTTTTGGATAATGACAGTCCTGATAACCTGCGCAGCAAATATCAGGTATCTTCTATATTATAAAATATGAAAGAATATATTATGTCATTGTTTTTACGCGTTGCACTATGCGTCATATCATTGATACTATTATTATCTATTTAATATTGTGATCGCTAATATTAATTATATTGTACTACGTTGATGCCGACCCCAGCGTGACGCTGATCGACCATCGAGGCCCGGAAAGCTTTTGGTTGACGTCTAACGAGTACAACCGCGACATTTCATCCGAGGTGAATTACGAATACTACTATTATTCGTCACCTGGAGTTGACACGGTCATTGATTCGCGGTACATTTATTACGGCGACGAGCGAGACGACGATTTAGAACCTCTGCGGAAATCTCACATGTTCAACTACATTTTTTTGAAATGGTTGTTGATCGTGCTCAATTTCTCCGTGTTCGCATGTAAGATATTATACTTGGTAATATTATGTTGAATGCAAATCTATCGACAGCTTACATATTATATAATGGTTAATAACGACGCGGTGTCGGTTACGTTTAAGTTTTTTGTTATTATTTTTTATTTTATTTTTTTGTTTTCACAAACGTCTTGCGAGTACAATAATATAATTATTATTTTCATTCAGGTCTCGTCTTCGGCGCTTGGTACGTGCTCATCTGCTTTTACCAGGAAATAAACAACCTCAGGTTATGCAAGGGACTTACGCCTCAGGCGGATGCGGAATGTCGTGTCACTTGTTGTCGCCTGCTGCAACTCAAAAGCATCAACAGTTATCGGGAATGAGTTCACGCAGTGAAATATTGTACACAACAAAATATTCTTCAAAACAGTTATAATTAAAATATGTTTAGGGATACATAAACTATATACGCGTTAATTACAATCATCATAAGCTCCAAAATATAGGTACTTATAAAAGGAAAAAAATAATTTTTTTTTTTTGAACGAAGTACCGTTATTTAATCTTAAGTTATTTATAAATAGCAAAAACTGTTTGACTATATATAGTTATGAGTGTATGACTAGTTTAATATTTAATATTATTGCTTAATACTTATGTATGAGTGTGTTTTTTAAAATCATTCCTGAATACCAGAAGAGTAATTTAAGTAGAAAACGTTCAGTTAATATTTCAAAACATATAATTACTAATTGATACTTAAGTACAGTATAAAGACTGCTATAAGAAAAGTATTCACCCTCTTACGCCCACTCCCTTGAAGCGGCTACTAATTTTATACTTTTTAAGCCATACTAAAGTAGTAGAACTCAGATAAGCAATCTCTCGTATATTTTAGTTTTTATAAACTCACTACTGTTACTCATAAACTAGCCTCATAAAATTCTCTCATAAACTCACAGCCCAAAAAGAAAAACTTTAAATATTAATTTACTGTGTATAGATAATAACATTACATATTATATAATAACATCATATATTCTCTTTGATTTTCATCAATTTTAAAACTATTTTTTTTTTTTAACACGAGTAAGTTAATTTAAATAAGCGTTTTAATATGGGAATTTCCAAGTTTTAAATTTTATTAAATTTTGCACGCTTTGAAAAAATATCGGATATTTTATATTTTTATTTTTTACAACAAAAATGTATCATCATATTTGATTCAATAACAAGGACATAATTTGTACATATAGGCTAAAAGTATTTTCAACGTCACCTATTATTTTGAAAATATTTTATTTTACCTTAAGAAACGAAGACGAATCGTTTTAACCGTTAAACCTAAATGTCTTATGACTGTATTATACGTGAAACCAATTAGATGCATAAACAGTACGATGAATGATCGTTACTCAGAAAAACCTGTCCAAACGTGTAGGGTTAAGTTGAATTGGAACAGGAAACAATCATCACTAACTCTAAAAGCGCGATATTAGACGAACTATTGTTTTAACCGCTATAATATACAGTACATATATATATGTACGTACATGATATAATTCATGTACACGAATGTTAAAATAACCATTTCGGGAGTTCATCAGCCGATGATGCGGTGGATAATAATAATTTGATACCGGCGGCCCGGACACGCCGAGGTAATTTCTTCAAAGACAAGACCAGTTTAGATTATTATACCGCGTGTATATAGTATGAGTGCACTGCAACGCAATGGTGTTTACTAGCCGAGCAAAAGGATTGGAAATAGATCAATTGAACGAATGAAATTACACGTTGTGTCCGGTGGTTGTGTGCGCTGCGCGTTCTAATAACCACGTTCGGTATGAGGTATATTATAATATCATAATACGTATTATGATATACCTATATGCACAAGTACGCGCGTGGATGTATTACAAATGCGTGCGCGTCGGTACCTATGCGTCCGAAGAAAAATATGTGTGTCGGTTTGTTTTTTAATGATAACAAACATAATAGTAATAAAAATAATAATAATAATAATAATAATAATAATAATATGATAGTACGCGATACGCGAGGCGATCAATGGCGCATAAATACCTCGAAGGATATACGCGATCTACCTTATTTTTTTTTTTTTTTTTTTTGCTCCCTCCGACAAAATAATAATGTATAGGTATGCGCGTGTATGCACAATAATAATGCATAATTATAATATTATCGTACTATATATTGTAATACGACATATTATTGTAATGGGTAATCGTACAGCTAAGTCCGTGTTATAACACTGCATGTACAATGTTCTGACCCTTCAGTGCTCTTCGGACGATTGTTATGGGAAATGTAATACACGATAAACGCTACCGGATTGAAAAACCGTTCTCCACACCCCCGACGATCGGCGGCACCGATTCATGTCGACTCATTCGCCGCGTGCTTTGTGATAATATATTATTACTATTATAATATTACCTATTATCGTAACGCAAAACAACGTGATACGCGCGCACATAGTAATTATACACCATTCATCATTGATTAATAAGAGACGTTTTTCAACAAATAAAATTATATATATATTTTATATTATATTCATCATCCCGGTAATTATAATACCTACATTACGGATAATACACGTGTAATATATTGAGTTATGCCTAAATATATATAAATTATTATACAGTGTACTCGGCCGCATTGAAAGTGTGTAATTATCTAATACTTTTGAAAGCCGAACCTGATCGTGTATCACCCCCGTTATAGTATTATATGCGACGTATAATAGATTTAAATAACTGATCGTTTACTGATTTACGATGTTTACCATATCCATCTGTTATAGCTGTAAGTATATTACACTATGCGATTAATAATTATGCATTTGGGTGGGTTCAGCCGTTACATAATAATAACATATTATATGCAAATATTATAAAAGAGAAAATGTACATTTCAACGATCCGCTAAATACATACATAATATATATATACACACATTGTATTATGTCATTATTAATATTATATTCATTCACGGCAGAATATTTAAATTGATTAGAATCCTCATTGTTTCTCAACGATAGTAATATCGATCTTGTGCCGTAAACATATTTTTATTGCATATAACATGGTATTGGAAACAACGTTTAATATACTGTATAAGCATATTTAATATACATGTATGGCCGCAAACGTATTCAATAATCGTTTTTATATACATCATATTATGTGTAAGTCGATTGTTATTAATGATGTAAATTAAGCACGTCAATGTGAATTACCTATTATGAAATGAAGCTCATAAATTTTATTGTATTGCATATAGTATCTACACATAAATTAACATAAACTGCAGTATCACGTACACGTTATAACGAAAATATCTACCTACTTAAATGTTAAATCGACATATGATATTTATAAATAACATTTGGTTTTTAATGATAGTGTGATGCATTGTGCGCTGTGCGTAATATTATGATAATTATTGTTGCCATTTATTCAATTTTTAGGTATGGTGAAAACTAAAAAGTATTAATCTTTACATGTACGATGTACCAGTAGCATACTGACGAGGGAAAAGTAGGAGTTTTACTCCTATAAGAAAAATTTGTTGTATAAGAATAGAATTGTATAGAAAAAAAATTATAATTATACTTGTGGTAACTCCCCCCCCCCCCCGATCACTATAAACGAACGCCACTGACGTATACATAATACCAAAATGTATAAAATTAATAAGGATTTGATTACAAAATTATTGCCTAACATGTCTAATTGATATTACCGACATTATACGTTTGACAAACCCTAAAAACGTACACGATGATAATATGATCATATACGCAAATTATGATTTCTCATCAATATGGAAATATATAAACCTCATATGGAATAATATGAAAATTCCTAACAATATTTTAATTTATGACTGTTTATTGTTCAAATTTATTCAGAACGCTTATAATATATACATTTTTATTAAAATATAGCAACAAATAACATTAGTTCTACGAGTTGAGAATTGATTTTACATTATAGTTATAGTTTTCTATTCATCGAATTTCTAATTACGAAAAATTGGTCAGTAAATATATCTGTTTTTAAAAGTTATTTTTTTTCCATACCTATGGCTTTTATTGAATGCAATTTAAACTATTACAACAATTAGTTAACAGAAAAATTATAATAAGCAAATGGTTGACACGGTCAGAATCGTTTTTCGTATGCAATGATACCTAGCATTGCATTAAAATTTAATAAATCCATTATAATGACCTATTCTATAAACATGGTGCACTCCACCCCCTACTATACAGCAGAACGAATCCCCACTCGGTTCTTTTTACATCCAAATGGCCACGTCAAAACAGCCACGTTCAAATCTCCTAGGTGAACTTATTAACACCCGTCTGATGGCAATATTATAAAGTGTATGCCAATATATCATATTGATTATCAGGGAAGAAATATAATGTAATTATGGAATAATAAATACCTAATATAATTTATTTATTAAGTATAATACAATTAATAATTATTTTAAATTTCAAACATAAAACTGATTATTTATTACAGTGAGAAACATTTAGCCGTCAAACATTAAACATGAATTCCAAGATCTAGATTCGTTAACGAAATTGAAATCAAATATCAGGCTTATTACATACGGATTTTAAATATGTTAAAATTTTAACATTAGCATGAAGATGAATTATCACACGTAAAAATATTTAAATCATATTTCCAAACATTCTAATTTAAGATGGATAATTAACGTCGAATGTCATATTAATTAACATTGTCATTGGTCACGGGCGATGGACAACAATTTTATTAGTTTTTCGCTGTTTATTTTTTAACCACTGTAATGTCAAAGGTAATAAAACAGTAGACATTTGCTGAGTCAATTCTTAAACGTGCAAATTTTTAACTATTCTTATTAATAATTTTGATATTAGCCGGTGAATACTAAAATGTAAAAATTTGATAATTGGATCCTATATACATATTATAAACAACAATTTTGACAACTACCATTGTACATGTGAATGTATACTTAATTATTATATTAAATACTAATAGAAATAATTTCTAGGATAAAGTCAAGCAAAGACATTTCGGGGATTTTTTTTCTTATTTCAGCAAATTTTATAATTTAAAAAAAGTAATTGGATTAAAACGGTTAAAATGTTTATAGAATTTTAATTATTCAAAGTAAGTAATTTAAACATTATAACTATGGAAAGTGCATAAAATATAACTAGATATTATATATTTGAATATTATAACATACTTATATACAAAATATAAAGTTCTTACTAATAATTTGTTCAACGACACCGTTTAATGAGTTTTCCATAATTATAAATAATTATTATTAAACAATCTATATTGTATATAGTTTAGGTAATGTAAACCACTGTTTGCCAATAAAATAAAATCAAAATAATAATACGATGACGTAAATAATCTTACATTATAATAATATATTGTACGAAAGCATAATTTACATATTTTCTTGAAATAAGTAACTAAAGAGTGATATTTTGAGTGTATATTAAATATTCATTATATTTGATATAAAATTACATATAATTATAATTTATAACTACAGTAGGTAGTCGTAATTTATTCCACGTAACTGATACATAAATTACAATTTATAAGTGATTCCGTTATAAAATATCCGACTCTTGTGCGTACTAATGTAATTGTTTTTGACTTTCCATAATGGAATTTTTCATGAATAATAAAGTTAGAGATCATCTTTTGATATTAAACTCACGGTCTTCAGTGAAATGTCCAGGGGTAGTCATACTTTAGTGTTCCGTCAAAGCCCACGCAAAATCCGGTTTATTCATAGGCCGCACGGGGAATAGTAAGTTTCTATACGAAAGTGAAGCACCAGGTAAACAATTACATATGATAATTTCTACAAATTTGAAGTGTTAATTCCTACACGAACATAAAAATGAGATGTGTTAGTTCCTACATGACAGGAAAAATTGTATATTATGTTAGTTTTTATACAGTAAAAAAAAAAAATCGTGATGCATGTTAATTACGTTACGGTGGAAAAATGATGTGATTACTGATACATAATAATATTATAGTATGGATTAAATGTATTATAATACAATTGCTTTTGTTTCAACCGCCAAATATATATGGTGGCTACACTTAATAGTATATGACGATATTACATTTCAAATTTGAAATTTTAATAATAATTTTGAAGTTTAATAGTAAATATAAACATCTAATCCATAATATAGTGTAATATTACTGACATGAGTAATTTTTATTGCTGTGTAGAAACTTACATATCATGTAGTATTAATCATCCCTCAATTAGAAATTCACATACGCACCTTTTTTTTCAGGAACTTAGAGTATACTTACACATATCATTTTTCGACAATGTAGGAAGTAACATAGGTATTTTTTACCTGCTAGGTCTCGTGTAGAAACTTACGTTCACTACAAAGCCACAAAAGTGGTTCCACGGATAAGACGATAATATTTATGAGAAAATTAGATGGGTAATCAAAAAAGATAATAATATGTACATATCAAAAGACAAAAAGTAACAAAAACAGGAGGGAACTTTTAAAATTGTATAGAACTTGATATTGCCTTGCAGTTATGATTACATTTGAATGCGTAGCAGCAGCAGGCATATAAGATTGTTTGACAGTTATAATTATTTTTGTTTTTATTTATTACGTATTGTAGTTAGCTTTATCATTACTACTCTATAATTATATAGTCATTTATTGTACATTTGATGTTCCTTTGAATTTTGTTGTATTCCAGAACCTATAATTTTACAATTAGGTATACATGTCCTAATTCCTAAGTATAACCTTTTTTATACGATTTAATCAATATAAACAATTATTGGTTCTCATTCATCAAATATACAATTGCACACTTATAAAATATGATTGACTGTTCATTCGTTTACGAAGTATTACACAAATATAGGCAATAGGCAAACGCAATACATAACCGTCTATGGGACAGAATAATAATGAATAAAAAGAAAACACCATTTCGATTGTGCAGTATAATTAATAAGTATATTGAGTTTATACAACAATGTACATACCAATTAATTTTCAGACGTTATTAATGATTTACTATTAATATTTCAATTATTAAGTCCTGTTATACTTTTGATTTGCCGATTGCATGACATTGACGTTCTAATTATTATATTACTGTGAATTTTTTTTTTAATGCCAGGTTAAATAACCGCGCAAATAATGAAATATTTATAACATATATATATATATATATATATATATATAAAATGAATGTATTCAAGTACAATGACGAACATTAATATTATTATCAGTACATATTTTGTATAGAAACGAATTTCGTTTATTTGCGTTCGAAACGCGCATTTAGAGTTTCTCGCAGCAAATTCGACACGATGGCCGCTTGTGAGCGAATAACAATTCACCGGATCAAGATAAATATGTTTTTGTATTATATTAAATGTATATACATATGTACACTTGCTGTAGGCAAACGAGACAGAAAAAGGGGGAAAAAACAAGACTAATTTACGTGTATTGAATAAAACACTATATTTATGAAGAGACCAGATGTTGTTAACGATTAACTTCATTAGTACACCTTACACGACGTATAATGTATACCCATATTATATAAAACTCGTTTAATAATGATATATTATTTATCCATTAATAAATTATTTAAGAGGCCGCCAAGAATCGGCACATGCTTCTTACGATTTCAAATAAATTTAATATACGTGTGCCTACACAGTACACACACGCGCATCGAATGGACCAATACGAATTATTACTTTATAATATTATTTATTATATTATTACACTACGATGCACACGTGCAGACGGGCAATAGTTCATTAATTCGTATTGTGTTATACATACTATAAATAATATATTATACACTTAAATGTACCTATATTGTATAGGATGATCAGAATTTATCGTGACAGCGGTTTTGTCACACAAATAAGCAAAATACAGGTAATTTGTTGTAGGGAAATTTTATGAAATTGTATCATCTAAAATGTTTATTTTCCATTGGTTTGAGAAAATCACGTTATGTTCTGGGTCCTTCTTTCTATAATAAAAATATATATTGTAGGGGCATTGTATGTATACATTAGGTACTGTGAAAGATTGAAGATCGACGGCAATCGCTGGTGAATGTTAACCATTGATAAATCAATGTATATTTTTAGTAATTCGGACGGTAATAAATGATTATTAAACACACATAAAACGTGGTCCATGGTTAATAATTAACTAATGAAAAATAAAGCTCTACATTATATTTAATTACGGTTAAAATATTAGTAAAAAAATAAAATTAACTGATTAAGTAAAAGTATCAATTTATATAAACCAATGTATTTATACAAACAATGTATAATAAAATTGATAATACCAATTTAAACATTTTATCATGCTACTACATTTTACACAAAAGTATTATAAATGTACATGTATGATATACTTATAGTGAAATGAATATGAAGTGTTTGTGCAATATCTTCATACTGTAAAAATATGTAAGAAATATCACCCATAACTATAATAACCACACTATAGTACGAGTACCTATTATTTTATAACCTATATTACTTGTAAATGATTACTTATTAATTAATTATTGCAATGAATGATAATATATGTACATTTTTCAACCGCACTGAATAAAGTAGTCGTTTATCAATGCAACGTTATAAAATATTTACCGATTTCCGATTTTCACTGTAAAATGTATACTTAATGTTTTTGTACTTACTACTTATATATTATGTACGTCGCAAGATAATAAAGTATACCTAATATTATTCCGACGACTTGAATGTTCAAGCAAAACCGTTTACTTTAAGAAATAATTGTAGGTGCGTACAAGTGCCCAGAGTGCATTTCATATAACACTCGACCCAGATTAGGTAATAATGTACATTAATTGGTGTATACAATAGTCAATAATAATAATAATCCATGTATTTATACATTAACACAAGTTATCAATTTTCGTTAAAAAAAAATCACGACACACAAGTGTAATAATTTAGTCAATCTAATACGACTATATACAATACACTTAAAATATAATATATTTACGTATGCGTGACTTAATTTAATTTTATTAGCATATTATTGTGATTTTATTTACTATTTCTGAACTGGTGTAAATGTATAATTGCAATCCGTACATGTAATATATATATATATATATATATATATATATTTATATATATATACGTTATTTACGTATTATTGCAGAAAGTAAAAGCGCGTATACACAGCACGTTTACCTACTCATTAGTCATTATACTCATTACTCTTACATTGATTGCTTTTCCCACGGTGGCGGCGGACGACGAGCGCGATTATTCTGCACACCGTGTATACCTGCATCTCCTCCCGCTGTGCCCATCTATATACACGGCGAACAATGACGATATTAGCCCCACATCGTATATATTGGAAAAATTCGTTATACCGAAACGGTAATTAGTCCGGTGATATAATTGGTCCATTTGCCACGCCAAATTATTGCGATTTTCAATACACGTATTTATAATTATGTTTATGTATAATATGTAGGTATATATTATAGTAATGAATAATATACAAATTCGACGTGAATCGCACGAAGAGGCAGAACGACCGCGGACGAGTTGATTTTTAAATGCTTCTTATCGCAGACATATTATAATACAACGTGCGCGCACAGCGCTAACGAGTATCGATTTCACAGTTTAACACAAAAATTGAGTCCAAGTCCTGTAGATGATATAGACCTGATGCGCTTGAACGCTCGACCAGATCGCCGGCGTGTATATGACTTTGCAAGTATTATTGTAAATACCTACCTGTAAACACACAAAATGATCCCACACACACACACACACACACACACACGTAACATGATTGTGCAGGCATATAATCATCGATTATAATAATATATTATATACATGTTGTCGGTTTTTCGTTACCCACGTCGTCGATCGGTTTGCTTTTCAAACAGATTGTTTGATTCCATTAGATACTTAATGAGTGTGTGACCCGACACAATGGATAAATGACGGTATAGCCGCGTTGCAGGTATGGTATCCATGTATATACTTATAATATACACCGGTACGCAACGACCATTTAATGAACCGGGATAACTAAGTAATAATAATTATTATTTTCTACGCCACGGAGGTTAAGACTTCCTAGAAACAATAGTGTAGATGTACTTGAGTCTATTGAATGGTTTCTTAATTGAATATTTTATTTCGACTGTGCGCTTTCTAAATCTTTATTTTTTTTATTTTTTTTTTTTTTAAATAATACATACATTTCAATTGACACGTGATGTATTTAATATAAATGCAAGCATATCTATTGGTATACAAATAAAATTGTAATATTAATACCTACCACCGAGAACGTGTTCAATCATCAATGGTTCCAATATATTATTGTTGTAGATGTGTTTCCGAGATTATTTTTCGAATTTTATTTATTTGCTACGATGCCCCCCCCTTCATGACCTTAATGTGTGTAAAACACTTTTAATGTTAAGAGGATAGGTAAAACAATTGTAATTATACATGGTTATTTAAAAAAGAAACGGATGTAAGTACCCATTATATAATAAATATTAAGAAAATAAAAACGAGTTTATGTAGTTTATTCCTATATTATATATTGTATTTTATAATAATATATTATAATATAGTAAATAATAGGTTTGTACATTTACATGCACAGAAATACAATAATAAATTATTAAAACAACTAGGTAAATAGTTAAATATCCGACGATAGAAATTAATTTGGATAAAACAATTATTTGTATAATTTATACTATACTATGCATATAAATACAGTATAATATATAGTTAATCAAAATATCAATACATACATACATATATATAAATATATATATATATACAAAATATGAATATATGAATGAAGTGCGAAAAATCTACAATAGTATCTACACATAATTATATTTATATAAATAATTTTTTTTTTTTTTTGGTATTGGGTTAACGAAAAGTTTAGTACAAACAAATATAATATAACGAACAAACAAATATAACAAGTGCATAATATATATATATATACATATTATTATACTTAAAAAATATTATAATCATATTGTACCTAAATGGACAAATTAAAAACAGTATGTAATATAAACGATGAGTTATATACAAAATGATTATTACACATGAGTGTATATATTATATTATAGTATACTATGGGTAATTTTAAAAAGTATTAGTATAAATGTAGAGTTTACATAATATGCGTTATGTCTTAGAACCGGACAACATTTGTTTATAAAAAATATATATAACATGTAAATAATAATACATTAATTTATTTCTAAAAATCAATTCATCTAGTTTCTTACGACTAATTTATATTGATACCAAACGGAAAACATCAAAATGTAATAATATATCATATTATTTTAATTATTATTATTGTTCGTATGGGTCAGATTTTCACGACGACGCATGAATCTAACAAATCGTATAAATAACATAACTACACAATATTATAATATAACCTAAGCACAATAATCATATAATAATGGGGGTACCTTAACAATATAATATAATATTCATTATCTCCTATATATAAATATTGCACACACGCTAATCGTTAATGTATATTATGTATAGATTGTTATTTATTCATAGTGAGAAAGACTAGTACGCGTATTTCACACGTGCGTTGCTTGGACATAAGTACATGATAATAATATTTTGTAAAAGCTACTAATAGGTACACTTAAGTTGAACATTCGCGTTTGTGCCCCGATGATGACCAATAGACGTAGTGTCGTAGGCAGAAATAATATTGAAAGAAAAAAAAAACGAGCATCGTTTTCCGAACGAAAAAAGCTAACCTGCACTATACTTGCGCTTCTCCGTCGAATAGAGAGGTACTTACTTCATCTGTCGTTCGCGTATCCATAATACGCGGTGTATATGTATAGTTAAATATATTATGAGATCTCGAAATCGTTAATAATTATAATATGTACAAAATAAATATAGATTTCTCGGCGGGGATGCATATTGCATACAATATTAATACGCATATATTATACCTACGATGTTGCTGTAAACGATGACGTGATATTTTACATTGTAATCGTATCGTTTTAGTGGTGCGAGCGCCAAAAATCGGTGAGGAACACAATTTTTTTTCTTTTTTATATATAAAATTGAAATAACGATAAATATTTTTCATAGACGTTTTACGACCATGATGGTATTGCGCAGTACGTGACAACGCCGTTCCGTGGTGTAACATCGAGTACGTATATATGTATATATATATATATATGGTATATTATGATAATATTGAATGTGCTCAGTTCCGTCGATCGAAATCGTGTCGTCCCGGTATCGTTATGTTATAATAATATTTCCGATATTTCCCAGCGCACGCGGTACAACAACAACAACAACAACGACGACGATATTTTAATATATAATGTCCGTTCATTCGTCATACTTGATCTGGTCGGTGGGCGAACTGCAAGCGGCCGCCGCCGGTTGGGGTTTCTTCTTCAGTATGCCCATGTTCTGGGCCGTCTCCAGGAAGATTTTGTGCTCGCTGAGTGCCGCCAACGTTTCTCGGTCCTTTTTCTGCTCCTCGTAGTCCCGCTTCATCTTGGCCCTGCGGTTCTGGAACCACGTGATCACCTGCGCGTTCGTCAGACCAAGGCTGGACGCGATTTCGTCCCGGTCGGCCGGCGACAGGTACTTCTGGTACAGGAAACGTTTCTCCAATTCGAATATCTGATGGTTGGTGAACGCGGTGCGCGACTTGCGCTTTTTCTTGGGCTGTGCTCGCGAGTTGAACAGGTTCAAGTGACTGGAACTGGTGTCTGTGGAACACACGAAACATATTATTATTATTATTATTATTATTATTATTTTGTATTCAATTAAATTCCGCGGTGACTAAGGCCATTGGATGATATATATGGTTAGATCTGGATTGATTTGGGAACGATAAGCTTTTGGATCACGCGTGTGTATAATATAATATGACTTCGTCACTAAGAATCCGGATGGTCACCCATCCAGGAGCTAGCCGGACGGTGCTTTAACTTATTAGTGACTACGGCCAATAACTGCGCCTCGCCATACCCCAAAACATGTTATTATCATACCCATTAATATATTATTATGTATAGGTAGGTACCTCTAAACACGTTATAATCGTAATAATTATCGCAACAATACAATGACGACTATATACGTGTCATGGTTAAATATTAATCATCGGTTTATAGGTGATGGGGGGGAGGGGCGGAGTTCATCTTCTTATTTGAGGTAAGATATTATGCGTTCTATATTATATTTAAGTCGTCTCGCACGAGTCCGAAGGGATGCTTAGCGTCATTATAATCAATATCTCTATAAAGTAGAATATTTAAACAAATAAATATATATTATTTGAACGAGTGGAAAAAATTGTTAAAACTTCGAAAAAAATACCACTCTATAACGTGTCTAAAAACGTGCATAAAAGAAAAAAAATATCTTAAGTCTACTCGATGGGCTCCCAAAAAAAGTATGATAGGATCACAGATGTATATAATAAACTAGATTCCTAACTAGTGATAACAGTTGACGCCATAAAATGGCCATTTTGGTTGTGAGCACTGAGCTTCGTATTTTTATATCATATCATCATCCCTATATCAGGACACAATATGAATAATGTAATATTACTGTTGGTATAATACAATTATAGTGTAATACCATTGATTATCATTGGTAATATCTAAATTTCATGCATATTGTACATCATTAATTGGAAAAATATAGTACAGCCCACAACCATCATGGGGGAAAATCGGCATCGTCTGGTACACTTGTCTACGTATTGTAGTTAGCAATGGAGTTTATTATACATTTCCGTGGGATTGGATTTAGACTTAGGGGTAAACGAATGTTGCTCGATGTTTGGTGCGATTATAGTCGCCCCTTAACATTGTTTTCACTTAACCGACTGATATTACAATAATTATAGGTACAGCAAACGGTTCAAAACGGAAACGTGAAAAATATTCAATCGTACCTATGATCCAAAAAGTATTCGTAACATGGGCCGTGATGGTTTTCGCATGGCGCTTAATTAAGCCGTGTATTCATCCCCGACCCAAAAAATTTTTTTCATGGTTTAGGTAAACCGTTTACGGTACACGTCAAGCTCTTTTACGACGTAGCATTTTTCACTATACGTAATATTACGTAAAAATCAAGTGTGCATAATCAATTGACCTATACTATACAATACTATGCGTATAGGTATGTATATGTATAATATAATTCGGTCTGAAATATGTGATTTTAACTGCAATCGTTTCAATAACGCCGCCGCCATGGCTAATATTGCACACGACATAATGGCCGTCTGAGCGTGTGTTGGAATGTATATAATTATAAAAATATAAAATATCATACGCTGTACGTGTGTATATTATATATATATGTATGTATGTATGTATGTATGTATGTATGTATTGTTTACAACTGTACATGACAAGCGGACGGCGGCGTAACCGACAACATTACCGATGTATATTTACGATTGTGTGTAAATCAAATGACAGAAGTGCAGCGATACAGCAATGAGAAAAATATCGATTCCGCGTCCGCGCACATTTTACAACGGTTATACGACTTACCAGTGAAACGCGAATACATATAATAATATATATATATATATATATATGTGTACATAAAGAGTACGAAAATATTTATATTTATATTTTTACCACACGCGCTGTACATTTGGCCATTCGAGTACGCCGCGCGCTTTTAGAACCCGTTAAATGTCAACTCCAATAAATAAAAAATAAAAAACATCAAGTGCACCGTGACTAATTGTTCAAACGAATAAATCTCTTCGAGTCCTATCCGAGCGGTGGCGGGTCTCGGCAACGATCTTTATGAACACTGCATTTAATATTCCCTAGAGTCTATTATGTTACAACACTCGTCCAACGATTCCGCGTATTTTTTGTTGTTTCACGCATCCGGTCGCGTGCGTACGAATCATAATAACAACAATAATTTGTACTTGGAGATGGGTACTTTGGTGGGATTTAAAAAAATCAACGTTATTCTCTGCAGACAATAAAGCGAATGCGCATCGTAGTAGGTACCTAAAATATGTTATAGTATATTAATATATTATCCTATTTGTGATACCCAATTGAACGGCCAACTGGCATTCCGCTGGGTATATACATACATCCGGGTTGTCAATCCGAGGAGGTTTTCTTCTCTATTTTTGTTTTTTTTTTTTCAACATTAGAACTGCTATAAAATCGATGGATTTTCTTTTACAATCTCGTAACTTTTAAAAGATATACGGCCAACACATTTACATGGTACTAAATTTAATTTAAAACGCATTGCTCAAATCGTTCCGGCTCTAATTTGCAAACATTTTAAGTTTATAGAACCATGGATTTCTTTAGTTCACATAATATAATATCTAGTAGTCGGAGGTTCCACGAGCGTACGCGAATACAGTTTTTAATATAAAATAAAAAAGTTACTTCGTCCGTCATTCAGCAAGTTTTCGAAAAGCGAGCGTCACGTTTGTGTTATAAATGCGTAATATACAAGAAAGTGTGGAAAAAATAAAAATAAAAAACCGGTGACTGTTTTATTGCTCGTGCGCGCACAAGAATGAAAGAAAAAAAGAAGCAACCGGCCGAATTCCATAGCTAATTTGTAATCTGTGAATTTATACGACGAAAAGAGTAGGTAGGAATTCATAATTTAACTAACGAGCAAACGACAAGCGAAACGTCTCTCTTGCTCCCCCCCCCTCTCTCTCTCTCTCTTTCTGTGATTTAATAGCCGAAGATTTTTGAACACAATATCGTACGTTAGATAATATAATATATAGTGAAGGTCGGTGGTGGCGGTGCATGTGAAGTGTGAAGTACCTCTGTCCTATATCATACACGTACTGACGTGCGCTTATATCGTGGGCGTTATATTAAAAGGCACAGAGTAACTTTTTATACATTTTACCATAGGACAGAAATTAATAATTTATTTTGACACGTTTTATTTTTATTTTACGGGCATATGCAATTATTGACCGATATCTCGGTTTAACCGATATTAAGCTATACATAAGTTGCACATAATTTTAGAGGTAACATTTCGGATAACATTATAATATATACCAACGGTAACAATAACCTACTCCGTTTTGAAATAAATCCAATGATGTGTATTGTTTTCTTCGAATATAATTTTAATATGAGATAATATTTATATACAGGCATAAATTATGTATTTGCGTTTTGCGCGAGAATATTTGCACTATCATACAGAGCGTAAGCATAATATACATAACATGCGCACATTTCATATGCATATTATAAAACATATATTATTCTATTCAGAGCGTTAATTCATTGCCGTCCCATCATGCGCGGGATTACCTGGTGATTATGTTCGTCTCGGCGGTAAAATTGTATATCGTACGATATTTCATGTTTAATATACCTATAAACGTACATAATGTATACGTACCACGGTGGGCGCGAGAGACATTTACCCTCCAACTCCGTCCCCCACCCTTTTGCGGGTCCTCACGAATTTTTACATCACGATGACGACCGTATATAATAATACTACCCTCTTAACGTGCCGACCAATGTCACGGTCCGGTAATTATTACTCCGCGGCGACGGTCACTTCACACCTATTTTGGTCCGTGGTATTCGTCGGATCCCCATCATCATAATAATATAGCATTGTTGTCGCGTCGTCGTTTTGTGCAGTGCACACCGATCATCGCATCGCCCTGAGAATATTTCCACCAGATTTCCGCTTCGAACGACCGTCGCCGCCGTGTTTCCATTAATTCTTTATTATTATACCATATAATATCAGGGAACAATATAACAACGTAATTGGCGCGTTTACTTGCGAAAATCACGGTCCACCGTCTCGCACAAGTCACTCATCTTATACAGTCTTATACAGGTCGAAAATGGGAAACAACAACAGAGGAGCTACGCTTTTCCTTCAAGTCCAATATAATGATAGGCACACCACTTCCCAGTGACTAAATTTAATGTTAAAATGATCCCGTGCTCGCGCGTATAGGCAGAGCACAAATGGCGCGGACGAAAATGCCGGACTATTATTGCGATTTCTTGTATCCGATACACGACAGAGACGTTCATTATTTGTATTCTAGGTATACGTTTTCCCCGTCCGATGGAGAATTTATCCTCTTAAGCCATCTGCAGCGGTCGTAAAAATAGCAAAATGATCCTCGGGCGATTTATAGATACCTAATTATTATTTCGACATTGTGGAATACGCACGCTGACATGAATCGCGACGATTATACGACATAATATGTATTATTATTCATACAAACGTCAGTGAACGAAAATGAAATGCAAACGAATAAAAATATATGAATCCAGCTGCCATGCATACTTGTTGCCCGTAATACGTGCTCGTTCCGGTTGTATATTTCATTCCGACGAGCACATAAGCAATAGTTTTCTTAAGTCATCGACATTCATCTCGCGCGGTGCGAACGTCGGTAATTTTCCAACAGGATAAGTTTGTATGTGTTATAGATGACCAAGTTTCCGAACACGTGGAAATAAGCGCATTTATAAAAACGTGCAGAAAGGATAACCGCTATAACATTATATTCGCCAGATGAAAAAAAAAAACACTCTGTACATAATAGCTGGCATACACTGCGCATGATGATGATGAACACGCTGTACAGCGACGTCATTAGCAAAGCGCATTTCACATGTTATTAACAATATTATAATATTCATTTATATATATATATATATATATATGTATATTATAGGCGAACGTATATAATATTATTAAAATATTATATTTACGTGAGCGAGAGAGAGTGAGAAGAGGTGCGGCGGCATAGTAAGTGAAGTGACTAATAACTTGCAGCGCGTATACTGCTCAACGTGTGTGTGCGCGCGCGCGCGATCTCTCGGATGATAGGAGCGGTGTGCGGTGCTCTACGGCTTCGGCGCGGCATAAAGTGGTGGGGGCACCACTTCGGCGGCGGAGTAGAGCCGTGTTACGGCGCTACGGTAAGTTACGCGGTGCCTCGGCGGTGGGTAATAGCCGCGGGGCGCGCCGTCTATGTCGGCGGCCACATCAAAGGTCCCGCGCATGGCAGGTGTGACTAAATAGCAGAGGCGGCTCCTCTGATCGTATCACTTCTTATTACCGTCAAGCCGACCGGGGCCCCCGACATTCCGGTGCGCGGGTTCTCAAAATTGTGCCCGGACCGACGGACCAAGAGAGGAGAGCTGATGAGAAAAGCGAAACGAAAAATACACACACACGCACGCGTGCACTCACACACACACGCACGCGTGCACTCACACACACACACACACACACACACACACACTTGTACACGTACACACAGACGCACGCGCACACAATAACACACACGGATAAACGTAGTTGTCAACTTCGCCGCCACGATCTGCACAGCCACCTCCACCGACGTGATTTTTACGGCACCGAACACTGCTGAGATTGTAATACGTCATCGATTATTATGTTATTAATAATAATAATTTTCGGGTTTTATTTAACAATTATTGAAGGTACTGAAATCATATCCAAACGCTTTTTATGAGTTATAATAATATAATAAGCACTATAAAATATACCTAAACATGAAATATTATAGCGAAATAACAATTTATTCAAATTTTCATCTTCAGTTGTCAGTTTAGGAACATATTTCATATTCATTTAATAATTATTCAAGAACTAAAAAATATTATAGGGAATGAAACGAGAATTTTCAAAAAATAGCGCAAAAACTGGAAAAGTATTACAATAAAATGAAAACTAAAAAATTACGCGCGCATGAAAATAAGTACCTACATGGGAATATGCGAACTAATGTGTAACCTCTGTGGATTACCAAACTGTTTTGATCCTGCCAAGAAAAATGATAATATTATGGAAATGTATTTAACCGCACGAAAGAAGCAACATTTTTTAATATCACTTTTGAAAGGGTTGACATTAAATGACTATAACATTCCTTCTTGAAATGTGTTGTCAGGTGAACAAACGACGTGTAGATTTTGCCGTCCGTGTTCACTAAGATCAAAAATTGTAAAAAAAACCATATTAACGATATTTCTTTTGGCGACATGACGTGTGAAATATGTTTTTAGGAACGCAAGTGTTCAATACTGTTAATGAGCAATTCGTACGTGTATCATTTTGAAGGAAAACCAGCCTAAAGTCCGAGATATATGTTATATAATAATAATCTCATTTTGTTTTTTTATTACTATATACATGGGAACCATTCCTGCGCACATCGCACCACCAGAAAATATCGTACATAATATTATTATCCTCGTGCAGTACCTACCTACCTGCAAGTGGAAGGGGTCGTGCGTGTACGTAAAATTTAACTTTTTTACGATCACCCCGTTAAATTCGTTATGATGTTATTAATGAGGCCGGAAATTGTGCGACTCTTAGTACCGTGACAGAAGCAATAAAAAAAAATCGAATCCATTTTAGTGGTTTATGGGTGGCATTAAGGCAAAGTGGGGTCCGAATCGGCTAATGTACGTCACTCGAAAGCCGTTGGACGTCGATAAGACGAAAAGCCAGACACGGAGACTGCAGTGTGGTATATTATTATATACTTGTTGCGTCATTCGAGACCGAATATTATATATATATAATATTAAAAATAATAGCTTTTTAGTCCGATAAGTATGAATATACACGTATAGTTATATTTTGTACGCGTATTTCTTTATAATCTTTTTCTTCGTTTTGTGTCATTATTACTATTATCCACGGTACGAGTGTTTTGATACATGGAATATTTGACATTATTTATAATTATTATTATATTGGTTTTTTTTTCCACTTTTTTTTCTGTGAAAACGTGATCTATAATGGACCTTCGACCAGCGTGACAGACAGGCGCAAATGTAACCTGCAACAGCGCCCTTTATACGCGCATGTACTCGCGCTATACGCGGACGACGGTCAAACACATACAAGCAACACCATAAAATTTTATTTTAACGGTGCACACTTTTACGTGTATATTGTTATACCATTATTATTATTATTATTATTATTATTATTACTATGTACGAGCGCTGCTGCAACAAAGCAACTCAAATCGGGTTAACCATATTATCACGATGTGGCGGTGGCAACGGCGAGGTAGTAGTAGTTCGTTACACACTGCAGAGGCCTCGCTAAATATCAATAGGCGATATACGTATTAATATAATATGTACTAAGTATACATAATATACCGTATACATTTGGGAAAACGGTGCGGTATTTATATTTTCATCTAGTTCGATTAAACTATGCAGTAAACGCGAAAACTCGTACTTACTTTTTTATTTTTTACACACATAAGATTTCGAAATCTAAAATCCGTGACCAAATAGTACACACGCATAATGTATTTACTATGAATGATGCGTATATACATGCGCATAAATGTGTGTGTGTGTGTATACAAAAATGGAAGTGTAGTGGGGATTCTTTGACACGAGTGCATGTAAGTGCGTGTGTGTATGTGTGAGTGTGTGTAAGTGTATGTAAGTATCTTTAGGTCGGGCGGCTTAACAACAAAGAATCCCCGCTGAACCAATTAATGACTCAGCCGTATTAATTAGCTTTAGTCTTATAGTTGTCTAAAGAGAGAATTGTATGTACATGAAAAAAAATAAAAATAAAAATAAAATAATACGGACTCGTTGCTCTAATGGTTTCGAGTCTGATCGATCTCGTTTCGTCCTTTTGTTCGAAGAACGTCTCTGTGCGCCGATGATCGTAAACGAGGCATCTTCTAATCGAAAATTTTCATCATTATACCCATTACACAAAGTATATAATAATAATAATATTATACTCGTATTATACGAATATATACATTATATATATATATATATATACACACACACTCGATACCTACTGCTCCTCCTCATCCTTCTCCTCCTCCTCATCCTTCTCCTCCTCCTCATCATCATCTATCTACGCCTTCTACTAGTCACCATACAACTGAACAACGTACTACAACTTTTCACACAATCTCCTGTCTGTATCCCTGGTATATGGCCACCTCGCCGATATATATAATAACATAACAATATTATGTTGTTGCAATATTAAATCCTGGCGATCTTATTGCTAGAGCAATGCCAATGCGAGCACAGTCGCAAAACGACGACACCGAACGAACATCGCATCACAATAAATACGATGATTGTGCAATAATACTAAGTCGTATATCATATGTACATATACCGTGTCAGAAGACTGACAGAAGAGACATTATTGCCTATATTTATTATTATTATTATTATGTTATATTACTACGCTCGATACATATCATTTGGTGAACGTGTGAAGAAGACGGACGGGGGAGAATATACGGATGGCACCGCGGTGGCAGGGCAGTACGACTGTGCGAGTAATAGTCATGGGGGAGGGAGACGGTATCGTGTTTTTAATAAGATATTGAATTAAACGTGACAAGGCAATATTAGCCGGCAGCGGTCGAGAGTGGTACAAAGAGCACCGCTAACTAGCACCTCCGGTTTCGTAATCATCGTCGGATTAGACTGTGACGAGGTTACCAATAACAAAATGAAATGTGCCGATTTTTTTAACCCGAATCTATTTCACTACAATGTTTTGTATACAGATATTATATATTATAGGTATTACACTAGGTATGATACACGTACGGCATATGAGAAACAACAAAATAATAATAAAATTTTGTCGCCACAGCACAAAGACGATTGTTCATCGCTGTCTTATATGACTAGTTTGAGCGTGTCTATATATATATATATATATATATATACACATGCCTACACATCATAAGCGAGTTATGCATTATAATACATATACTATTATGAGTAACTAATATGATGGTGGCGTGCTGCATGAATAGAAAACGGCGTTTTTTCGGCCACCGAACCGTGTATAATGTGTGCCACCGATGTCGCAGTGGTTTTTCAATTCGTATTCATATTTATTATAATCTAAGTGTATTTTTTTTCCTCAAAAATTAGCTCCACTCATCATGAAAAATGCATTCAGGCATAGGATATATTGCGTATAAGTATTATTTGCAGTATATATTTATTTAAATAAACACCACATACATGCACAAGGTATTATGCACAAGAGTAACCTGCATTTGTATATAATGCGTGGTAATATTAATTACGATTCGACCTTGTTGTTATACACACACACACACCCGCAGAGCCGTACTAATTAGTTGCCACTTCCACAGTTTGCTCACCGCTACCTCCTGCTCTTCGCATCAATCGAGATACTTAAAAAAACAAAAAAAAAAAAAACAATGACTATCACACGGCACGCAAGCCGTTGTTTCGAATACGCGCACAGGTATATAATCTGAATCTTGTTACCGAGAGCGTATACGCGTTCGTGTTACGTCATTATATTATTGTTATACATTCGCTACATGTCAATATAATATCTACGTATATAATGTTATAATATATGTGGTGTTCTACAATAGACCGTTGCGAGTCTAACCACTACTATTAAATACCACATGCGTGTGTAGATGCACTAATGACGATCCCCGCGAATAACATTACAATAATAATATAGGAACTACCTATATCAATATGCACAGTGCACGGTACATTAATATATACTTTCGTACGCACAAAATCTGATGGGCAAGTCAAATCTCGCCGCTTGGAATGTCGTCGTTTGTTTCGCACCGTCGCCGTCTGTTCGGTATATAACTTAAAATCGTATATTATATTAACTATATGTGAATATCAGACGACGAAAGTTAAGATTCAATTATTCAGGGATGGTCTAAAACTGCTGGCGCATATACATGCGTGGAAGTCAAGGGGTCGTGATTTTAAAAACTAACGAAAATCATTCATTTCGCGCCACGGGCAATATATACGCGTATTATTATAATATTGATAGTATACCTACCTATATATTACACACTACCTAATAATTTGCAATACTATGTACAGTCATCATTAGCTCTGTACACACAAGTACCTATTATACGATATCATGTATATTGAAATCAATTAAAAAGTGATCATATTATTCGTACATCAGATTTCACTGCAGCGAGCACTACATTGACGAATAAAAACAGAGCGAGCGGGGGGAGGGGCGTGGTCGGTTGACCATTTATGTACACGTTCAACGTATTGCAATAGTATATTAATTATTGAGTGACATCGTATATGCCCCTATCAGTCTAATGTGTCCTACCTTGTACCACTGCGCGTAAGTGTTGCAGTATTCGCGGGACGTATAGTAATATTATGCCGAGAAAACATTATTATATTATAGGTGCATTATTATAACGATGTACTCGATGTGGCCGGTTCTCGAAAACGAATAATTTTCACACCGAAGAATTATAAACAGTATTGTCCCGGGGACACGCGTATAGTGTTATTATATACGTATGTATATAATTGAAATTTTAATTTCGGTCAACGATTTGCGCACTGCAACGACCGTGATGTGACGCGACAACTGAATAGTGAATATAGTTGTGAAGGGAGAATGGATGGGAGGGGGGGTATAACAGTGAAAAGAATGATCATCATCAGCCAGCGCAAAAAATGTGTAATGACTGCATTCTCTTTCCCTTCTACCTCCACCACCACCAAGTATTATGTTCAACTGAATAACACCGCGGGTGGCCGTTTAATTTACAATATTCGTGAAATACGAACTACGCACAGAATCCTCTGTATAATACATATATACATTTATTATATGCTTTAAACGGTGAATTAGTTTGGGATTAAATTCGCCACGGACAATTAATCGGATGAGAATAGTTTCATGTAATAACGCGTTATTCTTGAAAAGAAAAATACATGGGGCAGGGGCATATAATAATATAAACGCTGCAAGTGTGGTTCGGTTGACGCGTTTAAAGCAACCATCCTGTCGTCGGTTATAGTTACGATTAGGAATATTGTGCTGTTGAAAAATATAAATATCGACTTAGAACGGCTAATAATATGTATATACATGACGTATATATAATAGTGGTGTACACTATATACATAATCGAGTAATAGTTCTTACAAGAAATATGGTTTTACGCATGCACACGCGTATCGTACAAATTATATAGGTTTTGAAAACCATAATAATTTGTTTTTCCATACGGAACCGATTACGAAAGTCTATATAGAATGTTGTTAACGATCTCGTAATGAGAACACGCATACGTTTTAAATTTTATATCGTAAACCACCGTAAAGTACAATAATAATAGTAATAGTAAATATCCTACTAATGTCATTTGCATTATTCGTTCGGTGATATACCTATATGTTTATGCGAGAAGAATAGAATTTTTTTTTCGTTCGTTATACGAGATTGCATTATTAGTTATATTAGTTATTACATATAATAATGTACACACTCCATCACATGACAGAACCTACACAGCACTGCGCGCATATAATTATGGTAATAATCGTCTAAAATGTGAGAATACGTCAAAATGCTCAAATAATTAGGAGACGTTAAAAAAAAAATATATATTTATATATATGACACTAAGTCAACCCAAAGCCTCGATGCAGCGGCGGCGGGAGAGGGTGTGTGGGGTGGAGTATAGCACAATGCGAGGAGGAGGGGATAAAAAGCGGTTTCTTTTCACCGATATCATTACATTATAGTGCGTATTATATTCATATACATATACACATGTCTTTTACGGGCCATTTAAAGGATTACAACATGTAAACTAGGGTCAGGGTATTTAGACACCGTCGTCGTCGCACTGGGTTTCGATTCTCTCGACTCCTTTCACGTTGCCGCCACTGCCGCCGCCGGTCAATGATAAATCACCATTAAGCCCGGGCGCGCGGGAGGCACATTTTTTTTTTTTTTTATTTTATTTAATACGGGCGGATACCTTATTTCTTCCAGGGACAAAATGAAAAAAAAATACCATATATATTTATTACGTGTAAAAATGATGTCATATTTCCTCGGCGATGCCGCCGCGCCGCCGGTTGTAAATAATAAAATAACCATCACGTATTATATACACTGCACACTTGCTGCATATATACATGTACATATATAATACATGTTTGTGTGTAAGTCTATATAGTTAGGTGTACATATTATATATTATATACGTAAATGCAATACGTACGTGTATATACAGGCGGAGACGACACGACGACGACGGCGGCGAGGCTTTAATATTTCCCGTGCCGCGAAAGAGGTGTCGGGACTGGGTGGGAGCAGGCGGGCAGAGGCCACACACAAACACTCAAACCATATAATCAAGCAGCTGCCGCTCTGTGCGCTCCTACCTGGCCTTAATACGCTCGGGCCCGAAGCGATATATATTTAACTAAATATCCGCTGTTTTATTTTTTATAATTTTTTCATTTTTTTTTCCTACACTCGACTGTATTTTATTATATTGACGCGCACACGGCGTTTAATTTCCGAGAACGAGTCGTCGGCACATATGTACGGTATACCTTCCATGAATGGAACGGCGCGGCGGCGCGTTATTATTGTATAGTATATATATATATATATATATATAAATATATACTATATCGCCGTGTCGATTGATTAAGAAGGAGACGACTTCACGGAGAAGGATACGGGCAGGACGGGCACGCGAATCCTACGCACGACAACGAACGATGACGTCTACGGACTGAACGCGGTCATGGTCTTTCGCCTGCAGTGGGCAAAAGAGTGTTTAGAGAAATGCAATCCCTAGTCCCTATGTGGGACATATATGTGCAATTATAAGGACCTATAAAATCGCAGTGTCCGGCCAAACGATCAATGAACTTTTCTTTAAAATTGACCTCTTCGACTTTGGTGCAGTTTAAAGCATATTATTATAATAATATATACGATGGGTAATATTATAATATAGTCGTTTTATTTTTCTCAAAAAACTCCGTACAGTTTTAACCACTAATTGATATTTTTCAAACATAGATCGTCGGCAACATTTCGCGCGTGCGATGTGATAACTATAACTGCACGACCGAAGGATTTTGACATTTGACATTTCCGACTGAGTGTCTATCGAAAATCAGCCGACGCCGAAAAAATAACCGGTTGTATTTCGACCAACATATTATTAGCCGGGTATCAATGCCAAATATATAATCGATTATATTCTCAACAATTGGGACGTAAACATGATGGGGCCACCACTGCCAATGATTAAGATCAGAAATTATTTACTCATTTTGTATAACTCGATGGATTCTCGGTACAACTCGATAATTATTTAATATGCATATTATAATCGCGTGTTCGTATTATACGTTCATCTGCTGCGGGTATTCAATACCAGTGCACGTGCACGCAACGACGCTATCGTATAGGAGTTATTATTAAAAGGTTGCCCGCGGACGACACAGGAAATGTACATTAATATTTTCGACACGTCACGGGAATCCGTACGAATGCGTTTGGATTTTCGCGGTCGTGGTGATTGTATAATTTAAAATTATTATGAACTATGTATTGATAACGCATAGTGGTGGAAACGACGGACGATAAAAATATGCTGTATTTTGTTCTCGTTCAACGCGCATCCCTCACCGTCGTGCGATGTAACAATAATATGAACCCGTCAGCACGTCATTTCCTCTCCGGTCGCGCGCTGCAGTTGTCTGCTGCACAAGAGGCGCAGACGGTGGCATTTCAAGACTTTGGCGTGCGCGTGATTAAAAATATACATCATACAGCGCATATTATTAGATATTATTATTATTATTATTACTAAAATTATTACGGTGCGGTAGGCGCGGAGAAACGGTATATAGTCCCGCCGCCGCCCCTGCCGACCCACTAATTATTGTCTATTAACAAAACGCAGACGAAGAGAGATTGATCGACGGCGGCGGTGGTTAAGAACGCAAGCAAACTAATTACCGGGCGTCCGCCCAAGACTGTATAGACGATGACAACCCCCCCCCCACCACAGACATATAATACATGCGTGCGTATATACAAACAGTACATATTGTATCCATTTCGCGGTTGCGACTGTCGGGATGAAAGGGTTCAAAGGATTCGATGGTTTTAGCACGTTATTACCGAAATCGGTTTGTCAAAGAAACAGGATATAGCATGTGGGTGTGAACCGTGCGTTTGATCTATCGCATATTGGTTTATAAGTTTCAGTGAATGATCAATACCAATTTTTTTACACTCGAGTTTTCAATCGTTCAAACCCTAAGTAAAATGTATTATTATAATTATTATAATTGTGTGTACGCACAAGGGTTTTTCACAAGACTATATTATAATAATTTACTTCAATATGTATCTGAACTAGATTAATATATTGTAAGACTTGTGTTCCCTAGTAAAATATTTATATATAAAAAAATTACTATAATAGAATATAATTTAAAATTTTCGAGTAGCTTATAGTAACATCAAATATCTATGAGTAAGACATCAACAGCAAAGCCTCCTCCTAAAAATACATTTTTAGCACTTGATTTTGTAAATTACGCCAGAGAAAATTATACAAGACAAAAACGCTAAACTCTGCACCGTACAGATTGCCGAACGCCCGTATATAACCTCTCGTAAAACATAATATCATATTATAAATGTATAATAATAATATATAAATATTAATCAAAACGAATTAATAATAATGAAAAAAAAAAATCTTCCGGCGACCAGCAGTCGTCGGTACACTGCCGGCAAAATGCACTTCGAAAACGTGTTGGATGTGATATCACGAATCGAGAACAACAGGTTTTTTATTATTATTATTTTTTTTTCCATCGTATGGGCGGCGGCGGCGGCGGCAGCGGCATAGGTGTCCATAATTACAGGCCGGCCTGTTGATATTAACTCCGTTTGCTATGATATTATTACCATCTCGACGGCGGCGTATACAAGCCCACCGCCAGACGGTCCGACGATGCTAATGAGACTTAAATATCATGTCAAAATACATCCCTGGCGGTCTACTTCTTTTCCATACCAAAACACCCCAAAATGGTTACACCACCACTACTTAATGCCGACACCCAGTCATCATTTTCAACGCCCTTTGTCGCACCTTGCGCGCGTAACAAAACAATTTTTTCCCTGATATTCGTCGTATAGGAATATAGATATACTTTACATTACGGGTAGGCATGCGCATGCCTATGTATTATAATAATATATATCACACCAACCCCCCTCCCTCTATTCCTATATATAATATATATATATATATATATATACGGTTACACTCTATAATTTATTTACGCGACGTGGAAATCTCGGCCCTAAAAGACCGTCTCAATAGGAAACGCCTTTATTATTATTACCGCAACAACAATATACACGTCATCGTCGTCAACCCATTCGACGGTCTTTTTTTATGTTTTTATTATACATCGTATACACACGTTTTGTGCGCAAGCTCAAACACACCGCCATCGCACCATAAAACTTTCCCTCCAACGGATAAAAATAACATCATTTCATTATACATGAATAATTGTCGAAGTCTTGTTAACTACCAATCGCTTGGCATTATTTTGTCGAACGAAACGCGATCGTCATCTGCGCTGCTTCGCGTGTTCATTCCAATCACGTAACCGTAAAATTCCATTTAAATATTGAAAACTTACGAATCGGCCTTCATCATTAAATTGATTGATCAATAGAATAATGCGCGTTAATAATGATAATAATAACAATATAATAGCGCTAGTAAAATATTAATTAATTATGAAATTAACAACAGAAGACACGGATGAATGGGAGCGCAAAAACAGAAGTATATAAACTTAGCGTGACATTTATCAGAGGTAAATCATTATCCGCACACACCGGGTACGAAAATAGTTTTATGACATTATTTGCTAAGTCATCGGAGCACCTATAGGTGTAGTTGTTAATTGGTTATTTTTCAGATACTTCCTACATACCTATATCTATCATTGACACAGAAAATAAAAATAAAAATAATGTTAATATATTGATAGATTTTGTGCGCATTCATATACTCGTAACCTAAGTATTTTTGTAAATAGGTACCTGGTAAAATACAAATCATGATATATGTGTATACTATATAAGAATAAAAAGAAAAAAATTGGATATTGACAAAAATCAAAGTCACGGATTTATGGAGAGAATCGTGTGAAAAATATTTATTGAAAATTTATGAATGTGTGAAATAATTTTTATAATATTTAAATTTATTATAATATTATGATGTTGAAAAATCATGCAATACGTGTTACCGTTGCTATGCCTTACGAACATTTTACACCCAACATAGGTATTGAGAACATTTGCCACCAGCTATGTTAGGTTAAGTTAGTATCATTCTCTCGTCTTACTAACATTGTTCGGGTTATAATAAACTATTTGTGTTTAGTAACTCTTACAATTTTACCAGAGACCAGAAATAGTCCAAGAAATAAAAATAAAAATAATACTATAATGAGCAGAACATTTGCAGAGGAGAATAAAGGATCTTTAACAAAGCATTAAGCAAGTGCCAATAAAATCTGGTAATCTAGAAAAGGGAATCATATTAAGACGCCTCCTAATAAGGTAAACAGATCGGATTGGAAAAAAAGTAAAAAGAAAAGTCAGAAACTCGCTTACGCACTGAAGATAATTATATGGCTTTGAATAAATAATGCGATAGAGTGAAATTTGTTTGTCAGCGTTTGACTCTGTGTAGACAAACAAAAGAAGGAGAAAAAGCATGCTGAATCTAATATCAATAATAATATTGTTATCAACCAATACTACAATTGTAAAAATTTCCAATGGTTAAATAAAAATGGTGCACAACAATATTTCAAACAATTATAGAGAGCAATGATGTCGCGATGTTATAATAATTATGTTCATTGTAATTTGATATACTAAACAGGTTCTCATGCATACTCACGGAGAAATCTAATGTTTAATAATTAACGCCAAGACACTAATTCAGCCGGTGAGGTATAAAAATATAAAAAATAAAACACTGCCCACAGGAAAGTAATAATTATTTGTTTCTCCATAGCCTAGTACTAAAACCACATACATTTGAAACGTAATAATGGAACATAAATAAATAATACTCTGTTCTCCATAATAAAAATATTTAATTGTGTGTGTCTTTATAAGACGCGGAGAAGGAAGTATACACGTATATTATTAGCATATGTATACCTCGCTAGGAATAGATCAAATTTGTTTTGTTTGAACGCGTTTGTATCGTTTCGGGATATTTTCTCAATAATTTTTATTTCAAAATAACTATTACGGTCAAACCGTGTGCCGCGGAGATTCACTTGTGCATCACTGCACTTGCTGCTGCTGCTGCAGCAGCTCGTTCATAATACGCCACCGCGGCTGAACAAGTATAATATAATTCATGGAATTACGAACATGTATATATATTATAATATTATTATTATTAATTGTATTTATTTTTTTTTTCTAGTACAATCATGCTTAATTGTTCGATTGAAATAATCTTGTGACCTTCGGACGTTATAATATAATATTATGTTTACAGCGCACAAAACGCTGTTAAGCCATTTCGAATGCGCTGATTCATTCGAATGTGGCAATCGCGCGGTGGCTTCAAGGGATCAATCAAGGTGTTGGCACGACCTTGGGCGCCGACGGATATGGTCGATTGGACGAAAGCAGACACCGCTAACCAAATTATTAAAAGACCCGACGAAAAGACAAACTCGCACGTAATCTCGCTAACGAATAATGGGAATACACGTACCTATATGCGCTTGAGTACTGAAAATCAACAGCATCTTAATATTATGAACACAGTGCAGCAACCGAACCACAGCCGTATTATTCTATTACGAAGATATATTATATCGTATTCTTAGTATAATGTCGTGAAAAAAGTAATATTATACTTTATTTCAATAAAAACGGCATCGACGACGTCACGGCGGTTTTTAGCGTCCATTACAAAACACGTGTGAGATGAGTGAGTTTCAAGATTTTCGATTACACTACAATTATATAATAATATAATACAATATATTATATACCTAATATTACATATATATATATATATATATGTATAAACTATATTCTTATGTTCGTATATATATATACGCCGCGCGCGCGTTTATACCACACACCTTGTTAATACACCGTTCCGTTAATAGAGCACACACGTATATTGTCGAACAACACTGCAGGCTCATCGGTTATTATTATTATTATTATTATTATTATTATTATTTATTAGCTTTTTTTTCATTTTTTCACGGGGAGAAAAAAAAAATGAAAAAAGCCGGCGGTTGGCGACAAAGGATTTCTAACGAACCGTTGATAATTGAAATCTATTCACCGCACGGAGTTTGTGAGAGAATGTTCATATAAACAAACTCGGGACAAAAACAGTGAAAAAAAAATTAATTATTACGTCCGCGCGTACGTATACGGATGGGTATATACGCGTACGATATACGCGCGCGGTACCATAGGAAGTGGTCGGATTTTTTTTCTCGGTTTTCTTTCCAATATCGACCGGCGCGGGGCTTTGTTCTTTGCGGGTGACACGTAGGTTCGAAGATCAATGATCCGTATACTATATCGTATCGTCACTTGTATCATAGGTATATAAACCTACGCGTATGCTGTATCATAGTCGTCCAAATTAAATCGGATGAAAAAAACGTACACGGGTATTATATAAACATAATAAATATTGTATATGAGAAAATAGCACGACAAACGTGCGACGAGTATAATGTACAAAGAATAATCGGGAGCCCACGAGTTACGCACGCTGACGTTAACTGACGTTGTGTTTGTTTTACACTATACGTGTGCCGGCATTATTGTTACCATGTTATACGTCGCGTGTTATCGACCAAAATTATAGAACAGTTCACAATTGTACACAGAACATTAATAATAACATTGCTAAATGCGTAAACGGTATACTATACCCCGTTGCTACAGAATAAGTGCAGTCGACAAAATGGTTGTCATTAGAAAAAAAAAATAAAAACATTATCATAATATATAAACACCGTATTCGATTGTGAAATACAGAGATGTGAGTATATTTATGTCATCGAATACCATTTACGGTGATCGTATTCGTTTATACGTAATATATGCATATAATAATGTTATGGCTTATAAATTTTTTTTTTTCTATGATATTTTCATCATGTAGTGCCTTGGTATCTAGTGGTGGTTAAAACTGAAGTATAAGAGAGGAAAAGACAAAATTGACTGAAAATATAAAAAAACCTCTTAGGACAATTGAGCATAGTAGAGCCCACAAACATATTTATCAATAGTTTGAACTAATCTCTCGCTCTGGTTGTCAAACAATGAAATTAATTTATTATATATAACCGTTTTATTACATTTTAGTCTTTGCAGAATATAATAATTTACTCTAAACACATTGTTTAGGTGTATACATTATATTGGGGTGGTCAACCTCAACACAATATATTTTGATCGTTTTGATCGCCGTGTAACATTAATCGCGTGCGCGTAGCGACCATTCGATGGAATCTAATAGTGAATAACCGTGTCGTGTTTTCAAGTCCAAACCTTCCGAAGTACATATAACTCGGAAGTCTTGAGATTTTAACGTGAACATGTCTTACGCGCTCAGATAATGTAACAAAACGACCGACGTATTGAAATTTTGTGTCGTATAATATGAAATCGAAGGCGGCGGCAGCAAGAAGAGTTCAAAGAGTTAAAAAAAGAAAAAAAAAACCATAACCTTATAGCTCGAGGTAGTTTTACATGCGGCAGTGACCGCGTACTATATATACGTATGTGTGTGTGTGTGTGTGTGTGTGAACGTATATACTATGAATTATATACATATATGCTAGCCCATTGACATACGGACCGCACTGGCCGTTGTATTGTGTCCGTCACCGCTAACACTGTGTGCCGTGTAAAATTTACATCTATATATACGGCAGACGCGTGTTCCATAATACCCGACCACGCGCCCTCACGCGCCTATAATATCGAGGACTGCATTAGGTATACGTGCACGTCGCCGCCGTCGTCGGACCGCGGGTAGAAATCGCGTCCATTGTCGACACGTATACGTGTGCACACGGCGACCACGGAGATGTATAATATTATAATATATATATATATGTGTGTGTGTGTGTGTGTGTGTGTGTATATAGAGAATATAATATACAGATAACCATACCGTATACACGTACTAATAAGTAATTATTATTGTAATATACGTACTATAACTATACGGTGGTGGCTCTTGTATAATTACTGCGACTACAGTATACATAATATACTATATATTATGTACTATATTAAATATCAATAGTTGTACATTATTAGTTATAGTTGTTTGAACCCGACGGATAAGTTAAACGGTTAAGTACACGTGCACGTCATTGAGTTGAAAATGAAATATTATCACCCAATAACGTATTGCAGGTATAATATTACATATTATAAAATTTATTAATTTACACTCGAAAACCAAAAATGAAAGCACCTAATGTGCAACAACTAAATACCTAAAGAGAGCATTTATACTTAAACCCGTAACCATTTATAGTACACGAATTTTGTTTACGTATACATATTTTTTTATGAATACGATAACCATTTCTATATTGATTTTCGGATCACCATCGTTTGTTTCACGCGCAGATCAGTTACAATATAATGTAGGTATTTTAATCATGGAATACACTATTCTGAGCAAAGTTAGTTTTAAGAAAAACAATATATTTTAATAATCTTATATACGTATATTTAAACTATAATATCGTACACTTATGTTACGGGATTGGTGATATTACACCACGACGTTCTACGTACCTATACATATACGTGGCAAGTATCTCGTATTATGTACATTAGTAATCGTCAACACTGTTTGAGCGAAGAAAGCGATAGATTATTTCCGGAAACAACCGTCGCCGTTCGCCCGGGGCAGGAATAATATAATATAATACGTTTGGTATTTCCCTAAGGGATAAAAATCGACGACGTTTCCGTCGCGGAGCAGCGCTGAAGGGACGACCGACGATCGCACGCACGCGTCTTTCGTCGCTCGTACACGATTTACGGTTGCCAATAAAATAAACCCGGGTGGGCACGTCGGCGGCCGGAAGGGTGGTTGCGCCGTGTATTTCGTACATCCCGTTATACACTCATTAGGGTCGCGCACCGATAGCTCTTCATTTGTACGCGGATCTCCTGGCTGCAGCCCACCTACCCGTCCCTGCGGCGCACACCGTTGCAGCACAGTTGACAGACTTATTGGTTTTGAAGCTCTCGCGCTCCCGTGCACCGCACATCCCTTCGGTGTTGATGGCGCAAGCTGACACTACTACTGACTAATACTACTACGGCAAGTGGCCCCGCCCGTAGAGATTGTAGTTCGCGTTTCCTGCGACCGATCTCGTTCCTTCCTCACCCGTCATCACCGAGCGCACTCTGCTTTTCGCAAGTTTATTTGTATATACTATATATGTATACATATATATTCTTGTATTGTATATATATACGAGAACAGTTTTACATGTAAAAGAGGTAAAGAATAAAAATCACCGTGCTTTACTCAGGTATACATAAATATATTATACTTCTATCGCTGCCGTACAACGACAATAACAACGAAAACAGTATGTATATACGGTAATCCGTGACCGGATATCCTACTCGCTATAAATTATCATAAAATGCACATTATAATAAAATATTTATATGTTTGACTGTACGAGAGGTTTCGTTGTATTTGACGCAATAAAACACTGTCCAACAACTATATATATATATATATATATATAAACGATATCAATAAACTCCGTTTAAACGAAACTAACTGCGTTATTGTTATGGCCTTTTATTCCTCTCGCGAGTCAGCTTGCCGGAAACTTGGAGAAAAATTTCACGCATATATCGCATTCCAAAATATCGTTTGTGTTTTCCATATCATAAGTATCTCTACAGAAAAATGTTTTTGTTTTATATAGGTCGACACTAACAAAATCTACCAATCAATCTTATTTATATATTCACATATATTAATATGTGAATTGCAGAAGGTTTACGGGGAAATAATTGTCGATTTTAAAACGATAAATTCATAAGATTTCATTCTTATTAAAACTACATTTTATAAAATGATCGAAGCGACGGAGCGCATATTATCTGCAGTATGTTTTAAATACCTATTAATTTTGAGCGATTGTCCGTCACTAATAGTAAAATAATACACAATGCAATACAACTGTCTATTAATTCCGAATACATTAAAATAAAGCACGCACTTCATCAGACAAACGCCTCTATACGTACAATATGACAATGATCTATAGAAAATGATAATAATAACCTGTGCTACACTTAAAAACTATACATGCACTATCGCGAGTATTTATTGAAGCATTATTATTATATTACAGGTAACCTATTCCGCTGGTAATTATGTTACACACACACACATGTGTTTCACAGTTGAAAAAATTATATCTCCGACCCTGCTGCTGCGCCACCAACGACGATTAATAAATAATAACTAGTAATTAATACACATACTAATTATTATTTTAAATAATTCGGCTACGTGTTTTTTTTTTTTGACGTATATACGTACAATAATGTCAAATAATTTCACTGCACATAAATTTTGTTTTTGTTTTTATGACAATTATTTATACACAAACACGCTGTGCTGCGTCTGGACTAACTTGGGTATATACGATTGTTTTTTTTTTATTTTTTATTCTTGAGACGTATTCTTTCTTTGTGCATAGTTAAAAAAAAAATTATATGAATAAAATAAACACACGTGACGTTCATCGTATACAAGTCGAGACAACATACTGCGGTAGACCGACGGCGGCGTTAAACGATGGTGCGATTAAGTAATTATAAATTAAGTTAAAATAAAAACGTCCGCCTCGTGTATTAACGATTTGTCGAAAGAAGTCCTTAAAATAACGCATGTCGAGGACATATTAACGACCGACGACGCAGCATAACAGTATAAAGTGGCACAGGATTATATATATTATGAGTCGGTTGCAGCAGCATCCAGCATCAGCGCTATATTATTATTAACTGTCGGCGGCGGCGAAGGTTTGTCAACGAATATTATAAAAACGTCTGTAATATTCCCGTTTAGTAGCATTATATTATTATTTTCTTTCGAACGTATATTATGTATAAAAAAAAAAAAAAAAAAAAAAACAGCTCAAACAGATTTTCACGTATACGAAAATAGTAATGCACGCGCGTACAATAATACCTTTCCAGGGGGTCGGTGCTAAATGTGCCGATAACTCATTTGGCTCGGACATTCAAAGCAAATGTCACAACGTGTTTTCCTGTGATGAACCGACTCAATAAATTACTGACCGTTTCGAAACGGCCCGTGAAAACGACGTTTGCTCTCTCCGAGTCCCGCCGCGCCGCAAGTACGTCATAAATATTTTTCAATTTCAAATTTTAATAGGATGGATATCGCATGGTGGTGATGGTGCAGTTGATGGTGGTTCGTTCCATAAACTCGTGAAAATATTTTTCATTAAAATTAAATTAAAACGCGCGTTGAAACATTGCTGCAGTACAATATAATATAACACCTATACGCGATGGTCTAAACCTAAAAGCGTACCAATAACTGCTGCTGTTGCAGTTAACGCGTTTCGTAGCGATATTAATAGTATAACGTAGATCATGGACGGTGAATCATTTAGTATCCGCGTGTCAAATAAACATTTTTGGTTTGATTTTATTTGCCCCACATGTCAGTAACGTTTGCTGATCTTTTTTTACTTGTCCGCTTTTTGCTTAAATAATTAATCAAAAACATACTATATCCATTATACTATTATATTACTCTATGTATGCTATTGCATATTAATATGAACACATAACTCTTATCGAGATATCAATTAAGAGAATAGATATATTTAAAATTATGAGCTATATTTAAACCGATGTGTCACTGAAATTGCGTCACATAGTGACACGCGTGACATAGGTTCGCGATCCCAGACGTAGATAGTATTATTACACACACTATACATATATTATATAGGTTATTCGCGTGTACCAAGCATAGTGGATATTTTGGCTTACGTTTATTCGAAAAGCCCGAAAATGTATCCATTCACGTGGATCGCATGGACGGAAGACACGACGACAATGTAACATTGAGCGTATATTATATCATGCGATTATATTTTATACTGCAGTTGGATCCCGGACCTGATGCACATTGCACGGCATCACCAGAACGCATATTCGTCATTATATTGTATTATTCGTTCAACGTGTGATTTGAAAATATTCGACCGGTGTACATATATCATATTATACCTGCAGTTACGTTTTCCTGCGCGCACGCAATAACAACATCCTCCAGTTCCTAGCTATAACTCCCATCACCCCCTCTGCCCTTACGTCAATCCTTTCTCCCGACGCACCGTCTCATCCGATCGGTGCAGGCGCGCGTACAGGCAACATGCGCATACTTTGGGTCGCGTGCGTTAAGGCGCTTAATGGACGTATTATCTATATCCACGGCCATGAATAGCCAATCTAAATTGATATTGCTTTTCAAAAGGCACCGCTGCCCGTGATGATATTTGTTTTGCGCCTGTCAACAGTCCCTTGTTTGATTGATGTCCAACGCTCCTAACCCGGCAATCCCCCCTCCGTCCTCAGCCCGCGGTGCGCGTGTGTGTTCGGGTAATGACGTTATCTTCGGTCGGATAAGCATATATTATTGTACAACAAAACACCGGCCACAATAATAATATTATACTTCACAGTCCGCATGATACGACTTACGGCCAATAATAATACTAGTAATATAATATAGTAATATAATAATAGAATACGTCGTGACCTCGTCATGATGTGACTGGAATATCGTGGTACATACGTTGAACGATTTTGATTATGTCAGAGACGTGTAACACGAGTGGGTGGGTGTACGCATCATCGTGTATATTATATGCGTTTGACACTCTCGCGGCGCACAACGCCCTCCTTTCCATTATTACCTGTATAATATTATGTTCTGTATAGTGTAGTACGCGTCATGTGTATATAGGTATTCGAAATTGTAGGTACATCGTTTCGATAATATTGCCATTGAAAGGCAATTATTAGCATATTATTAAAATACATGAACATACAAGTACTATACACACGTATATGGGCGAAGCGAATTCCATACGTAGTAGGTATTTAAAAATAGTATCTACGCGCGCGTACTTATTTATATAACGCTCGCGAGACGAATCCGCGCAGTAAATCCGTGTAGGACTTTTCATTGTGTTTTAGCGTAATTATTACGCGTGTGCGTGGAAACGTGTTGCATAGGTCTGTTTTTTTTTTGTTTGGGGGGGGGGGTTGAAAAATTACAGTATGGTTACATTAAAAATATATAGTCGCCGATAAGTCGTGTAGATGCGATATTCGCAAGATGATGATCATAATTTCTATATGACTATAATATGTATACAAGTAAAACACGCGAGGTAAGATCGATCGATGTTCAAACATAAAACAATAGCTGCTATATAATATTTAACAATAAAACAAATTAAAAATATACTATGTATATAACACTCGCTAGAAGGTTAACGGCTGCGTGTGCACTGCACTCGCACACATCATGTTATATTTAATTTATCGCAGTCGTTAATAATAATAATATTATATTAGGTAACTGCAATAATAGTATTAATGGCATATATTATATACCTATGTAAGTAGTTGCAGTTTTAATGTTTATAAATAGTACATAAATATAAGTAGTAGTTATATTGTCATGGCCTAAATAATGCAGTTGCGTTTCGGTTTTATTTTATTTTTAACACATTGCCGTCATCTCGCGTGGTTGCATTAATGATAATACATATATAATATATTATATGAAATGCACACGCTGTTGCAGTTAGTACGCAATCGTTATTTACCGATATTTGTATCGAAAACGTAATAATAATAATAATAATATTATAATGTCCTACCTATGTATAAAAATATCACGAGTATATTATAAAACCAGTAAAGGACCGGTGCATTAGCACCGTCCTGCCAAGTGCTAATTGATACCGAACAGTATAAATAACCGTCTGCCCGTGGGTTACTTTGGTGTGCACCGCAACCGGTCTTTCTGGTAGTGTATATAATGTTATATTAGTTAGGTATATAGTTCCATGTGGTGGCAAAAAACTCAAAAAAAAAAAAAAACATATACCATACATAACGCCCGGTAATACGTTGACACGTCGATGAAATATATTACATTGTTACGTGATTACTGACTATATTAATTTAATATGTATTTTTAAATAAATTGTTTTCCATATAACGCGCGCGCGAGCTCGTTCGCATATATAGCCGCGACCGAGGTCATGAAATCCATTTGTAATAGAGTCCCGCGTATATACAGGGTAAACATTGATTTATTAAGAGTTTTACAGTAAACCATTACCGTACGCCACCCAATGGGTTGTATATTAACGTGTATTATATTATGTATATTATGATTGATTGGCAAATTAACTACATATATATACATATTACTATAATAATATCGATGTTTATTTATTTAATCGTACATATAATTATTCTTTGAGAAAGGTGAAATTTTGCAAACATTTTTATGATGACATGTGTTTTACTAGAAATAACATGAATTATGTATCATACACACACACACACATGCGTATATATATATATGCATTGTAAATGTCGACTTTAAAAAATCTGAATCACGGTCCCTCATCGTGTGCAAAGAATATATTTTTGCAAGTTGTACACACTACAAATGCGTATAGCTGCTGGCAACCTACTGGCAGTTTTGTACACGATGATTGTTATTATGTAATATAAAATGTATGTATACATGTTACATGCATAGGGCGGCTACTGCAAACAGTATGGCGATGTACACCCCGAAATAAAACGCGTAGTCACACCCTTTTCGAGGGGTATACGCTCCGGGGGATGTACGCAGACCACGCACTGCAGCCTGAGCACCGGTGTACTATTTATTACGTATATATGTATTATATGTTATTATTATACACTCCATGTCGTATACCTACGTATATAGTTATTATGCGCGTAGATAACCGCAATCGAAATATCTTCGGTCGTGTGTAATTGGGTAGTTTGTTTTTCACCACGGTATATAACAATATAGCATAATAATGTATAGTACCTACGTATATATTAATAATAATAATAAATTATCATAATGATGACGATAAGGACTATACGCGAGCAGCGTCGTCGTTATAGTACCTGTACACACAAAGCTGATAGCAATCGCGCGTGCGCAGGTATATTATAATAGTTATAAAAAGGTACATTTCTGGCGTGTTTTGTGAATTAATATAGTATAGTAATGTACTGTCGATACTTAAGGGGTGAAAACGTGAAGGGACTTGGCCGAGCGGCGGGAAAATAACCGATGCGTGTTCGACAACATTTTCGGGGGACCCGATAAGTATTTTTTGCCCCGGCGCGTTATCGTCAAGAGCTGAGAAACTATATTACACAGCAATGAAAAATTGAATAAATTACGATAAAACGGAATGTATAACGGTTCGAAGCGGGGGGGGGAGGGAGGTCGAGGGAAACAATAGAACCGGGAAAAATCAAGAAATGCACGTATATTATATACACGGTTGTATATCATTCAATGTAATCAGACTCACGGTGTCTGCGGCGGCGGAAAACGCGCGTATATAAACATAATAATATAATAAACAGCAAAACGCAAACACGAGGGCGGTGAATAATACTTATATTATATCGACGGCCGGCGGTAACAATAATATGAATGCTTAATAATAATAATAATATTGTACGAGAGTGCGTATAGGTATACTATGTGCATTGTATACATATATATATACAGTAGGCCGTTTTCGGGTCACACGATTTCTATATAATTTGTATATACATATATTATATAAATATATACGCAGTGAGCTGCCGTAGTTGTGCGCGCAGGAAGCCAGTGTAATAATATATATAATGGTGTGCGGCGCGGCCGGAATACAAATTGCTCATGAATTCGGCCATTTTGTAACCGCCTGCACCTCCGCCGCCGACGCTTATTTGCTCGTGTCAACACCCTCATGGGGTTAGGTGTGTGTTGTGTATATATGTAGTATAATATATATATAATTTTTTTTTAATCCCAATTCCGCTCCAAACGGCTGCGGTAACGGTAATTACAATGGCGAACGTGTCGTGTATAATATAAACATAGTTCCCACCCCTCCCCCATCCGTGCGGTGATGCAGCAGACGGTCGAATATACCTATGAAAAACGGTTTGGAAAATTTACAATAATATTGTATAACAGGTAGGCTAAATTATTCGACTATACGGATGACCTGCGACAGAAAATATTTTCTCAGTATGAAGCGTGCGCTATTATTATACTTTTATACAGTGCCATACTTTTTATACAACCGTTTTGTATAATATTAAGGTATATGCGTTCGCACCCATGCGCCGCTTTTCGATGAGATAACATGCGACGACGAAGAGGCAATGATCGTTATGATTTTGTTATTATCTGCAGCTCTATATTATTGTTATGATTCTTAAAAAGTTTACGTATCTAATTAGGATTTTATTGTAATGATTATGGTAAAAGATAATTCACTTATGAGTTCAATTTTTAAGGAAAATCGTTTCCACTTGAAAATCAAAGTTCTAACATACCTAATCCCGGGAAAATCGATTAGAACATGATCATATTTCAGTAACAGCCGCATCAATTTGAACTTCATATAGTTTAATAGAGTAATGGTTCACGAATATGTAAATATATCTAATTCAGGGTGAAAAATACACAAATAATTTATTATTATAACACATAATAATTATAGTAATAAAATATTGGTATGACCCTTTATTTAATGAAAAAGTCCTTTCTTTAGTGTACTAATTTATATTATACGTAATATAACGTAGAGGTACCTACTAACTTTAAATGGTTTGCGATGAAAATAATATCCTGTACACGCCACAGCAGGGTTGTGGGAAAAATCAAAACGGGTTTTCGGATGAACTTACGGGTGACGGACGGACGGACGGAATCTAACAGTGTATAACTGCTGTAAGGCACAGTTTTATTTTAGATTACGCAGTCGGATGTGATTTTTTTCCCCCTCAACCGTCATGACAAACTACATGACGGAATATTGTGATAATATTAGGAATCTTCACAACGTCATAATTTAACACATATACGCTGCAGCATTTACACACATGCGCGTGACGTCGCCACTTGGAATATTTGTCACCACCCGTATCGTGTTTATATATTATTATATACGTGTAGAAAAAAACGTTAGAACAATAATAGCACATGTATATGTATATTTAAATGCGCGTGTGTGTATGGTATGTCACACTTCCGCGTTCATACCATATTACGCTCCCGCGTATATATAGTTATAATAATAATACGTGTTAGGTCGTCTCACGAAATAAGATTTGTATCGTATATAGCAGTCCTCTTCCGAGTGCACACACTTATAATGTATATATGTACTAAATTGTAATAATATGCCCCACACACGTCAACACATACGCCCGTCGCACGCCGTGGACACGAACCGGTGGTTCTTCTGCAAGGGCGCATTACGGGTAGTTTTTATGGGAGATTGAACGCCACGATATTATTACCGCAATAGATCGACACCGCAACGAGTGATATATCCTGGCGAGAAACACCGCATATGCGTAAATCGTTTACGCGCGCGCACACAGACAAGTATATCGATCGACCCCACGTGGTTCTCACACACACACACACACACATACATACACAAACGCTGCAATCACCAGCGGACCGAAAAACCACACGATGACGTTCAAGTGATATTATACGTCGCATGCGTTTATCATCGATGTACAGCGTTTATCCGACCAATGATTTTGAATATATATTCGGATGGACTTTGTAAATCAGTCCTAATATATAGGTAACATATAGATAATATACGCGCTATGTGATGGAAATATAAACGACCATGTGCGCACGTAAAACGATATTAAACTGCGGTACACACGTTAGGGGATGGTCCGGTTACGGGTTCACGCATAACTATTACACATATACGTGTTGTGGTTTTATATTATATATATATATATATATTTATATAGGTGTATTATTGATGAGTCCAAGGCGTCATAACGATAAATTAAATTTTCCGCAGTCTATACTACGTACATATAGGTACCTATAGGCACACACACACACACACATATATATATATATATATATATATATATATATATTAAATTATACAAGTGCGTGTCCTTGTATAGGTATGTAATAAATTGTTTGCCGGGTTTCCGTACCCTCGAAAACGCGTTTGGGGGAGGTTTGTAATAAAATAAGTACGACCGCAAAATAATAATTAATTATTTATATATAGCGACGGACCGTTTATACACATTTATCATAATAAGCGGCGTGTGTAACATCACGACCTACACTGCGCGGGTGTGCGCTGCCGACCGTTTATACGTTTAATATAAGGGCGCGGACGTAAGCGGCGCGTACGGGACAGAGGATGTTTTATACAGAGAAAGCCGTTGATGTAACCGCGCACGCGGAACAGATGGTTGGCATCACCGCGTAATGGGCAATAATGCGCTCCTCTTCGAAATTTTATCTTGTTTCGAATTATTAACGAAAACGCACGAGCCGCGCCCTGTTATTAAAGTCAATTACAAAATTTGTAATTGATCGATTGATCGCGTATAATACATACATATTATATGTATATGTATAGGTATATTATACACTTACCACCGACATAATTATTGCGCCAGAATGTATACGCCATCGCCGCACGTATATATTTACTACTACTACTATTATTATTATTGTATTATAATGTAGGCACGTGATACGGGTGAAATTGTTGTAATACGAATTTTAATGATGGTAAATGGATAATTACATACATGCTTTATGAAATTTTGGCACATGTCACACGTACATACAATACACAAAGTACAAAATCATTGTCCGTTGTGTACTATATAATATACTTATTTATCTATACTGCAGTAAAATCGTATTAGCGGGTTAAACAGCTAGACTTTTAAGTTATAACTATACGTTTACTATACGTTTGTAAGTTAATTTTTTCGTAATTTTATTCAGGGATTAAAAATGTAAAAATATATTTTTTACTCACATTTTTGTTTTTAATGAAAATAGTTGGAATTATTGTGAAAACACTTAGCACACTTTTCCTATAGATTTCAATAGAGGGTATATATGGCTTTATATAAATATTATTATTCAGTTAATAAATAAAGTAACTTGTACAGTATAACTAAGTTACGCTACTTTTTTTAAATTAAATTTGTAACTTTTACAATTTAATAAAAATTAGTTGTAACTTTAAATTTAAGCTTAATTTACATTTCTCTAGGTTATCTCAATTTAAAAAGGTTAAAAAATATAATATATTATGTGCCTCATTTTATAGTTCGTTATCGTCAGAGGATATTTTTCCTGAAAAAAAAAAATCGAACGCGTGTGCGTAAGCAACTGCACATGACTAAACGTCATTATGATTATTTTTTGAAATATAAAATACGTCGTCAACGAACATATATAAATTATACGGTGCGAGCGCGATAACCCTGAAGTTTGATAAACGCATATTATATATATATATATATATATATACATAAATATATAATACTAATAACGGGCTACCGTTGTCCGGTGGTCGTGCGAAACTGGTAGCCGATAAGACCTCCTCGACGTGATGGCGCCATTTATCATAGAATTAATTTCCTCGTCCCCAATATAATAATATACAATATTAATTTTGACAACAAAATATTTGTAATAAAAAAATGAAATTAAATAATATAATTTGACATATAATAGTATTTTGTTTTAACAAAACTACTGATGAAAAATTCTTTTCGAATACTGTACTTACAATAAGCATAAAATTATTATTTTCATAAAAATTAAAAAATCATTAAAAAAGATTAGATTATATTTTAATCAGTTTGTGGTATAGAGTTAAACAATGAACACGGTTCGTGCATATAGGTACGAGAAACAATTAAACTACAAGTTGTACTCTACAAGACTATACAGTATATATAGTATATTATTATTTATTCTAAATAAATTATTTCTTTAGAACGGGTATAGTAATATAAAAGTATAGTTGTACACGATTATAATATAATGGTACCTCATAATATATATAATAATATATTTATCTTACGTGTACACATTCATTGTTTATAATTTCAAATAATGCGCACTTTATATACTAAACAACGTGTTGAAAATCATAATTACGCACAAAGCACATTATAATTAGACAGGAAAACTTGTATAATATTATGTTAGATTTGGATAAGAGATTTTTATACTGTACATTGCAGATGGACGGTAGGTATGTAATATAATATGAGTAGTATTGTTGCTTGTGCGTTGGGCTGAATTCAAAATATTTTAATGAATTAACTAATTATCAAGAAAACCGTACATGATGTACGGTTTTCAACGCAACGTAATTCGATAACAATTATTTTGCATAATGATACGTAGGCACTTGGGTAGTTGTACAGCGTTGTAATGCGTGGGCGTATATAAATAGGTGTAACTAGGCAGATACACCACACGCGTATAATACGTGTATATACAAACACATGAACACGCTAAGTATAAAATAATTATGCACATACTACACATAGGAATATCAGCGAAGAGGAACCGGCACGCATTTCTGAATTTTAATTGGAAAGAACGTGAAATTAATTAAAAATACGTTTGCTAGGACGAAACCGAGCGCGGATCCGTGTACACCGTCGTCGTAGACATAATAACGGGCTACGGAGTGGGGGCGCAAATAAAAATAAACACCGCCCCCCGTGTCCGTATACGTTTTCCCGGGTTTCTTACGAGTATAATATACACTAACCCGACGATCCCGGAGGTACCCACGGATGTATACGCAATATAATATTATGTATGTATACCGCTCATCGTTCCCTCGTTTCCGGAAACCAAAATCCAAATCATATATACGCACATATAAGTACCCATATACAGCACGCGGGGGCGCGCACGAGACGTAGGTATGTACATATGTATGTATATATTATTATAATATGAATACGCGACGGCGGGATATCATTAAAGCGGAACGGGCGTAACGAACCGCCTTCGGGGAAGGGACTAAATATTTTCAATTAGTGTGTCCATCAGTGCGTATTAATTTACATGGCTGCACCCCTTCGTTCGCCCGCTGCCTTGCAGCATTTTACATACACACACATACACACACACACACACACACACACACACACACACACACACACACACACACACACACACACACACACACACACACGTGTATATACGATTAAAACGCGTCGATCGGGCGCTCGGTGCGTGAATTCCCGGGGCGCGCACCCGAAATCAATGCGCAGCTGTGTTTGTTTAAAATCGCCTCCACCGAAAGCGCATCCCGTAAACAATGCCCATGCACATTTATAGGATAACGCGAACGCAGACGACATAACATTTACTTGTACACCTAAACCGTGCACCGTATTTTCTCCGGCCGTAATTAATAGCCACGCGGCTTGCTGCCCTTCTTGGTGATGGCTATACAGGGTCGTACAGTGACAAATGGCTATACAGGGTCGTCCGGCACGGATGACGGTTCATATTATTGTTACACGACCGTTGTGCACCGAACTCGAGAACACGATTTGAAATATTATTCATCCAGGAATTTTTTCAGCGTATCTAAAAATCATATTAAACGATCGTGCACATAGTTCACACCTACAGGACCACGGATAAATACGTATGATGATTCGGTACACACTATACATATTTCAGTGTACATAGGATAGCCACCACTAAGACACAGGTGATGGAAGATAATATTATACGCGCATAATAATCATAGCCGACCGAGCGCGTGCAAAAACAGCATCTCAGTGCAGCGCGACGCCGAGTGCAAGGCACAGGTCTCTGTCGTGCAACGAAAGGACGAAAGAAGAAGTAAAAAAGACCACACACACATTGGCATGTATTGACTGAATATACGTATATGCTATGCGAGACACCATGAACTGTTTCGAAATTCCGATCGTATTAAATTCTGAGCCAAACGAGAGAAATGCATTGGTTTTATCAAGAAAATGTGTGCTGTTTTATTTATTTATTTATTTATTTCTGGTGATGTATGTGTACACTAGATTTTGACCGGAAGAAGTGCTTTGATGCATACCTATAACTTTTCTGAAAGGCAATTGGGTCTAGTTAGTTTCTTAGGAGGCTATTTTTGGTTATCTCAAAGTTTTCCAAATAATGGAGGAAAACTGTAGAAAATTACAAAAAATGTGTACCCGGAGATGGGATTTATTATTTTAGTTTTCATAGCAATGCGAAAAATATTTTGGGTACTTAAATAGTATTTATATTATTATGTACATGTTATTATTTTCGTTATAAACTGATAAACTGATATCCGGGTGGCCTATTTCACTCAGGATCTTAGAAAGCAAAATGGTGCATTGGTTTCGAATTTAAAGGGTCAATAATGCAATATAATAACCCATCCCTGTTACTCAACCTACCATGAAGTTCTAGGTGTCTCATTCTTTTTGTAGATTATTCTTTCCAGCAAGGTTTTATTATAACTCTCATAGAGCCGAGTTAAAAATATACGTTCATCAGAAAATGAAATGGCGAAAATAAAATATATAATAAATGTTTTGACGGTGTATACACGCATATCGGACTTTTTGATTTATCGTTTATATTCGTGGGAATGTGTAGGCTTAATACTATAGTATATAATGTAATACATATATATATATATATATATATATAAGAGGTAGTCGTGTCGTTTATATAAGATACCGACGAGAGAGGCGATTCACTGCTGTGTTTATCATCATCTCCGCCACCTCTATAGCACTGTGCAGCTGCGCAGGTTTTATAAGGAAGGCACGTGAATTTGTTTTTAAAGCTTCGCCAAGCTTTGTTAGCAAAACTCTTCGTCCTATGCCCTACACCACCCATCCACCTACGATACGTATAAAAAACGACGGGACCACGTACCGGAAGACGAGTGGAAAACGGTCGAGAAGAATCGAGTGCGCGCGGAATGGTGGGCAGAGATGCTGCGCCGTAGCATCGCGTTCGCACCCTCGTCGTCGTGGCAAACTAGATTGCGGGTTAATCGTCCGGAAAATAGCTTGTGCAAAGTAAACGGCACAAACGGCGGCGATGAGGTATGCGGCGACGAGGAAAATCTATTATACGTATACACGACCCAACGAGTACTGCACTGCAACGACGTCCTACGCTGTCAACAAGACGGACTACTACTAATACTATATATATATATATATATATATAAATGTATAATGTAATATGTATACCACTACCGTGTGTTCGCCTGCCACTACCCCTTTGTGTGACGACGCGATAGTTTTCCGACCCGTTTCACATTGAACGCATTTAACCACCCCCTTCATCTCGCCGACTATCGTGCAAGGGAGACCTCTAACCGGTGTTTTTTTCCTCCTTCTCCTCTTGCGAACAGCATCAACAACAATACCCGGGGTCTTATTTGACAAACAACATCAACACCGTCGTCCTTCGCGCAATAGCTACAGCACACAGCTCGCGAGACCAATTGGCAAATCAGAAATTTTAATAAACTCGGTGACGACGCGGCATACTTATCGAGCTTGGTCTTCTACCCCGAGTGTACACGCGGCGGAATAGGAAGAGATCCTGATCGGATATTTTCTCCATCAGTGAATACGCGATACGTTAAAAAAAAGTTTCATTTAGTATTTAACATTAAAAAATACAGCACTCGCTCCTAAAAGATTTTTTTTTCGCGCCATTAAATGATGAAACATTTTTTATTTTTTTTATCCACTGTTGATAAAATACTAAAGTTTTCTAATTATGTGTATAACAACACGGGTTTCTTTTTAACTTTCTGTGACTTTATAACGAGTTAAACGGTTAAATAGACAATCCAATTATTTGACGCGATATTATCCGGTTCATTTTTATGCACCTTTTCACAGTTCAGTTTTGATTTGGGGGCGTTATAAGGCCTGTCGGTGTCGGTCGCTTTGTTTATGGCAAAAGACCGACGGATGACGGTTAAAAAAGCGGAGTACCTGTGCAACGAAAATAAGTGTTTACCAATGAATAAAAACGAAAAAATTCGATAGGTAATGTGGTAGTCATGGATTTACTTTACATGGATTTAAGTTTGCCACCATCATCATCATTATCCACGTTGTCGCTTTATTAGGGTTGTTTTTAACGATTTACACATGAACGTGATGTGTAAAACTTCATTTACACATCATTTAGAAACGTGCGGCAGTATTTTACAAGATACCACAGCGTATAATAGTATAATGTAATATAATATACTAATAATAATAACTACAACAACAACAATAATAGTAATAATAATAATAATAATAATAATAATAATAATATATGTATAATAGCATAATAACACGATGTAAAATAAAAATAAACCGACAGCTCCGGGGACCATCACGGTTCATTTACTAGATATTATAAGCGTGTACACGCACGAGGCGAGTTGTATATTGTAGGTAGTAGTCGTGTTATAGTACAGTGGCGGCTGCGGCTTCAACGAAACACTACACCACCGTGGCGGAGGCCGCATGCAATATAATAATATACCTATAATATAATGTATAGTAGTATGTGTGTGTGTGTGTGTGTGTGTGTGTGTGCGTGTGTGTATGTGTGTGTGAGCTTCTATTAAACAAATCGAATGACAAAAACAACGCTGCTTACACGCGCCGCCACGGTGTTTATACGTCTCAATTAAACCCGTCTCGGGGGCCGTCAATGATGACCGGGACTCGGTTGGCGTATTATAATATTATATGTACACGTATTAATAGTTGTAAGTCATCGTTTACCGGGGCTTAAGAATATAATATTCTCGTCCGCGATGCCTAATCGTATATACGTATAAGTATATTATATTATATGCCGTAATAATATTATACATATTATTATATTATGCGCGTGTGTGTGTGTGTGTGTCGTAATAACGTCAATTCGACGATTCGCTGCTAATCGTCCGGTTGTTTTTTTATTTTTTTCTTGGTAATTGAGATCAGAGCCGAAGTTACCGTATTACATGGACGCGCGCGCCCCGGTAACCATCACCGTCTAGTAGTAGTAATAATAATAATAATTGCGTTCTCTTGTACGTTTCGGCGGCGGTGTTCATTACAACGAGAAAATATAATACTCGTTTCCCGCGAACATCATAATATAATATAGTGACCGACCGACGACGACGGTGTATACATAAAGAAATGATTAATATAATATTATACGACGGCGGTTCATTAGGTTCATTAGGATTTAGGTAGCGGATCAATTTGTGTGCACCGACGGCCTGCAGAGTACACACCACAACCGTGCGCGAGCGAGCGCGTGTGTAAACGACCGTTCGTATTATATATAATATCCTACCCCCCTCCCCACCCTATTCGCCTCCATCACCATGAGGTATTGTTATAAATCTGTCGGTGTACCGAAGCGATTACATATTATATTATATTATATAGGTACACGTGGATTTTATTCTTAACGTTGTTACAATATGCATACACATCGTATATTACGTGTTTTTTACCAACACGCATCACAACCCTTTTTGTATCGAATAGTTTCACCATTCGCTCTTTGCGCTCTATTAGTCCGAGATGATTTTAAATATTTGAACAAAAGGTCGTGTTATATATAATACTTATGTATACGAATAATTACTCTACACTCGCCGCACGTTTGCATAGTATTTACAATTTTCAAATAGCACGCGTACATGAATACCTCCGTGGGAACAATAAGCAGACATATTATTATACTATTAATATTTATAATAATACGACTTTTACTGAGGTTTCCCCGTTTAATCTGCCATAGAATGTGGGATTGCAAATCGTTGGGGTAATATATCCTGGCGCGTAAGAGAGAAAAGATTTACTAGAAAGCAATCATTATTGTCGTATTTAGGTACCTACATAAGAAGTTCAATATTCAACGTAAATATTTAAATTGCTTTAATCATGTATAAACGAGAAAAATATTTTCTAAAATAATCTCGATACAAGATCACAAATAATTAGCCCGGGCGTTGAATTAAACTTTGAGTTAGTATATACATATGGAATATAAGTTAGATTACGCATTTCTGAAGGGCCCAAAAAAGTATATTAATATCCTTAAGTCTTTTTTTCTGAAAATGTTGCGTATTTATAGTGTTTAATAAAGTTATAATAGAATTACATTTCTTCAATGAACCATTCAAACAAATTTTAACAAATATTTGAAATTCTATTGAAATTAAAACTAATATAATATTATACTATTTAAAATCATTTAATATACATAATATTAACGCACTTCATTCGATGAATTACATATTTTATTTGCTATAAAATATAACTTACAAGATATATTTATACATATTTATTATTTATTAGAAGTATACAATCCGTAAGGGTATTCACAATAGGCATATTAGCATTAAATATAGTACATGAAGACAAGAGGAATAAAGTTACCCAGCAGTAACACCCCGAATATTTATTAAAATGGTTTCTATCTTTGCAGGCTGTATCTAATAATAGCACACATAAACGAAAATACGTCGGATTCTGTGGCGTAACTAAAGGCGCAGGTGAACATTGAAATAATAAAAAAAAAAAATAATGAAATAATAAAAAATACTATACGGCGCCAATAAGAATTGGACAGGTACTGGACCGATATAAAACATAAGCATTAACATATCAAAGGATACCAATAAGAAACTAAATAGATAACCAAGACAGGTGGGTTGGATGAGGAAATTGTAGGATAATAATAAGAAGGAACGGGGGGGACGAGAAATAATCTCAATTGTTTTCCCTTGCGCGCGAAGGAGTGCAAGCGATTACTAAGACATATATATATAATATAATACGCGAGTACATATCCACAGTCATAATCGGATCTGAGTAGACAATAGGTAATCATAATCATTAGCCGACCATGAAGATTTCGTTGGTCGACTTCGAAACTAGTGTTTATCCCGCGCCCTAAGTAGTTAATAACACAGGTCGATGTGTCCAAAAAGTAGAAAAAACAAAAAAAAACACCTAAATAAAGGATGGGAGGTGGCCCACAAAGGAAAACGTACGGACGTCGTCGGCGGCTCGTGGCGGTGGTGGCGTGGAGAGGAAGGAGAAGGATGATGGACTCTCCAATTAAATTTGCATACAATGCTCGCGTATGTTTCCCTTATGGTGCGTTGTTCTCTGGCACTAGACATGTATAATACGATATTTTGTAATACGAAATTCGTGTGTGCACCGCGCGCGTGTACGCAGTGCAAAGTTAATTACACGCCGGCAAACTTATAACATTGCGGCTTGAGAGTGCGAGGAGGCGCGCGCAGGCATGTTATGATTCAATTTTAATATATGCTCGCTCGCCGATTGTGTTATTGAAAACGATAATATTACGGTGATAATATGATATTATAATATGACATTATAATAACCGTCTGGCAGGAGGTCCCTTGGATCGTCATATTGTACGTGCACCTACACAACACTGCACGGCAAAGACATTTTGATAAATGAAATGACGTGTAAACACATATTATAATAATTTATTAAGATATGCACGATGACGTATACATAATATATAATAAGTGACGGTCGACTGATGAGTAATTGGAAGAAGAATTAGATCATTTCATTCGTCCTGTATCCATACGGTTATACTGTTATATGGATACGATGACGTACATATTTACCAGAAACAGTGGTTGTCATATTTATTTATTTATTTATTTATTATAAAGTAACACCCTCGAAGGGTAATATGGTATTATAATATTATTATTATGTCTTATCATATATTTAAAACATATTGTTACAGTTTTAGACGCGGTGAAATAAAAAAGCTGCGAATAGATACATACGCACGGCATTCAATAATTTCTCTCTTTTTCATTCGTTCCAATCGATTTGAACAGTCACATAACATGTACGTAGTTACAGGTGTATTATATAACAATACTAAATATCATAAAAGTACAACTAAGAAATTGTATTGATTAAATTTATTATATGTTCTTGATTTTTGTATCCCGCTTTTATCGACCCCTCAATGCGTGTTGTGAGCTTATTTATCATTATTTAAAAACCATCAGTGAGCAAAATCGATTTTCAGTTCTATACCTATTTTAACTCACGTTTTTTAAGCATATTGAATTTGCATGCACGCAGAAACATTTATAAATATGTAGCATAGATGGTCAACATTCAACAATCATAATTTACCTACAATATAATAAATTATTAATCAAATTAACATTTTGTCTTCCCCTAAGAATAATAAACAGTATTGTAATATTTATGTGTATTATAATACCTATTAAAAACGCCAAAATAATGTATGGCGTAGCAATAAATAAAATAAAATGTAAAACTGGGCTAACATTTATTTTGATAATCTCGGGGTACCTACTGGTACATACAGTAATATGTTTAAATGTAATTAAAATAATTTAAAAAATATACCTAACTCATTCAACGCCCAATCTCATTTCGCGCGTGATTGGAGAACATTTATCAAAATATATTTTATATATAATAGAGTAAAATGTACACGAATGCCTCTAAAATAATATCGCATGATAATATTGTATACTGAAAACGAGAACGAGATATTTAACGTTTGGAAAAGTAAACCTGTACATTTATTTACGTATACATATATGTATTTTTTTTAATAGTCAGCGGCAACGTATAATCTATAATAGTTTTTAAACTTAATCTTCGTAAATATACAGTTGTTTAAGAGGATATAATTTAAAAATTCCACAAAGTGAAAACGAGAGCGTCAGTTTCGAAGAAGAAAAGTACAAAATATCCATCAACACAAGTATAATATTGTTTTAGCAATACACCGTCCGTCGAAGTACATAATAATTTTATGCACTTCCGATTTATTAAAACATTAATAATTAGTACACCAAAGAAGACATTGTTTATAGTGTAATAATACATCAGTTTTATAACAATCGAATGGTGCTTCTGACAGCCCACCACCATCGCCTTAGTGCAAGACGATGGATGATGATGATGATGTGCGTAATAATAATATTATACTTACACGCGAATAATAATATTGAGGACATACATTACAATATAATAATAATAATAATAATAATAATAATAATAATAATAATAATATGAAATCGGTGGTGTGGGCGTCCGGACATAGTAATAATATTATCATATAAGAGTATATATGAAGTTATTAAAAGTCCTGCGATCGGGGATCGGATAAGAGGCGCGCGCGCGCGCACACATTGATCATACACGTGCAGCAGCGAACCTGCAGTTATTATACACGCGTGTGTATTATATACATAGTTATAACTACATATTAATAATAATATATTATAGCACAAGCAGTGAAGTAAATGTATTATATAGAGACAATAACATATACGTATATATAATAGAATAATGTAATATATGTATATATAATAAATGTATACCACCGACGGAAAGAAGTCTTAGAGGCGGCGGAGGAGCAGCGAGAGGAGCTTACGGAGGCGCTTGCGGTGGTGGTGTTGGTGGGGCTCTATCAGGTTGTCGGTACCTTTGAGACCACACACCTCTGCCTTCCAATTAGAAGGTGCCGGTCCGGCCACTCCTTTAGGCCGCCGCAATCGCCGACAACAAACGCGCCGGCAAATCGTATACGCACATATTTAGGTTTTGCTCCTATATATATATACGCATATAATATACAATATTATAATATACTCGCAGCTCGTATACGCGTATATAATATATATGATGCGCGCACGTAATATGTATATTAATATATATTTATAAACTCGTATTTATGCGCACTTGTGTACCTACGGTACATACGACGTATTACGTGTGTGCGAATATTATATACCTATAGATATTTTATCCGTGTTCTCAATGACTCAATGACCACCACGGTGATGGATGCAGTCTCTGCAACGCTGCAGGCCTCCGAGCGCCGGAGCTGCGACGCGAAAAGGAGAAAATCCATTTGTGTTAATAAACATTAATCGTAACAAATATCATTTTGGTGTGCACATTATCTGAAGGTTCAAGTCGTTCGTCTCCAGGGATATTTACTGCAAAAGGTGCGTGTGCTGCAAGTGATGTCGGGACTCCCGCTGCACGTATATAATACAATACGATGCGTAGTCCACGTGCAAAGACCACTTATATCAGTTATACGATGCAAAAAGAGCTACACTCTTAAATTATTCCCGGTATATTTAATTATGCCTATAGGTACTTATCATATTTCGCGTTTTATGTACCATTTGAACGTGATTCGTCGATGTAATTTTAAATCGTGTATTATCATCGGTTAAATGATTGATAAATAAATAAAAACTAAACGATATTTATATTTCATCCGCACATAATATGATATTTTTCAGAGTCGCCCCACAGGTTAGCTCGGGTTACGACCTATAGCCGTCACTCCCCGCCGCCATCGAACACCGAACATTCATTAAACAGGTATACTGCGACAGTGTAATAACGTATGTAATAGACGCGTATACATATAATATAATAAAAAAATTATAACTGCAAAGGACCGGTCCATCGTCGTAATTAAGACTAGAATTTATCGACTTGAATAAAAACGCGTAATATATAATGAATAAACTAAATACTATATATACATCATCATTATTACACGCGGATAGATATAATAATAGTAATAATAATAATGTTATTATGTAGATATGTTTAATAATTTAGAATAAAATGTTACCATGCATAAATGGTGTCTATACGCGCATTTCCTACGACCACCTTGTACTATTTTTTTTTCTTTTTTTCCTTTAATTCCTATAATTTATTTTATTATACACTATTCATGATGAACATCAGTGCCTATAATTATACCATCCTGCACAGCATTATAAAATATTATTGCCCCATCTAAAATGTTTGACATTCTATAAACAAATATTATATACACTTCAAGTATACACCTGCAGTAATACTTGTACCTATTATAATATTACCTCTTATTATATGTGAGATAATTAGATCGAAAAAAGCATTTGAATAATTATTCAAAACGTAAACATAAACACGATTGCGATAGGATTCTTTTTTTAAATTATGGAACTTGTAAGTAAATCAACACAGAGCATAGTACCTATTAATATTATTATAATTATTAGGATAAACGTACAACGACAAGACCCTCCGATGGATATAGCCAAAAATATATTACTCGTGTACCGCTTTAGAGACGATCGGCGGATTGAGTAAAATAATGGTGAATTAATCCCATCCGACAACGTACACACAATAAAATGCACACGCTACACGAGAGACGATTGACCCATCAATTAAATAATAGATCATCAATCGTTTACTATATATGCTGGACACTTGCACGGTATACTTGCAGTGGTGACTGGAATGTTCACGTTTGCTAGGAATGTTATTGTCTTAGCAGAGCGGACCAACCAACAGAACCAGCAAGCGCACAAATAACGTAATATGAGAAAACTTATTCACAGCGACAGTGTAACAGAAAACCACCGTGTATAATATTATGACGCCGCAACGCTGTATTATTACAGAGCACGCACGAAAGATATTGGTGGGCAGATTTCGAGTGAGACAAAAAAATAACATAAACAGGTATACACGAGCGTCAAGTGTCGGTGGATGCTGCTGCTTCTGCAGCTTCGGTGGACTTCCGCCACGGGGAAGAAACAATCATTTCGTGTGCGCGCGCGCACTCGATAATAGTTTTATAAAAATCGTCATACGATAATAACAACAATAATAATAATAATAATAATAATAATAATAATAATAATCTAATATAATGGTAAAATATCGTGTGTAAACGACAAGCGATGGTACGTGCAGACGAAAAAAAATGCGGTGGAAGAATACAGGACACCGAATCGCGTGTGTGGGAAAACGATCGCCACCGCAAACATCGCGGTATAATAACAGCTGCGGCGGCGGGGTAACAATATATTATAATATTATTATAATGCGTACAACAGCACAATGATAATATACCCAGCGCGGTAACAGTGGTCGATATTATAATGACAGCATCCGTTTGGTCCGTGCCCGTCTTTTTCTCCTATTATTATTAGGTATTATTACTATTGGTATACTCTATAATACTTTTATTTTAGTCGATCGGTCGACAATCAAATTCACACGGTGCTAAGGCGGTAACGTGGCGGGTACAGCGGAGTACTCGACGACCAGAGCGGTGCACTATTACACACCCGCCGCATACAGCCTGCCCACCCATCGGCCTCCGTTCATATTATTTCACGTGCCATTAACCACCGCAAGATGACTCGAGCTACTGCTGCTGCACCGCACGGCTACCGGTCATCACCTCATCATCATCGTCTATAATGCCTTACATATATAATATCGGTCTTGGCACGCAATACCGCGCCGCACAATAGTATATATATATATAAACATAAATAATAACGATAATTATTATAATATTATATATACACTATTGGACGCGAGCTCTCCCCCCCCCTCCGGGCGCGATTTTTCTCAAACCGCACGTATACGAAAACGTGATTTCGGTCGATGATGGTTCACTATACGTGTACACTGTACACATTATATTATGCTCGAGTTTTGCGGTAAACGATTTTTTATTTGGCTTTTTATTGTTCTGTTTCTATATCAATGTACCTATGCCCTTTAAATTATTACACTCGCAACCGGTATTTATGCTGTTCTATATTATATTTATATTATAATATTATAGTTATTTTGCGTGTATCGTGCAGAACTAATAAAGAACATACTCGAACACAAGCATAATATTAATATGATAAAAACAAAAATAAAGCCAAATCACAATAATGGAAAATCGTCAAAAAAAAAATTTATATGTGATACATATACGTCTAGGAAGTATAACATTTATAACATTTAAACGATGCGACAAGTAAAAACATGAAAACATAGCTCCCTATCTCCAACACAAGCTGCATAAGCTTACAGGAGATAGGTTAACCATTAATATAACTAATTATATCTAAATAAAAAAATATGTGTATAGCAAACAAAATAAGTTCATTGAAAATTATCGTATGGAGTTTAGGCAGTGTAGCATATTGTTTGATAAAATCGAAAAATCTGAAATGCGATGTTGGCCGGTTGAGGAATAGTGAAGGAGTTGGACAAGAAAATAAACGAACAAATAAGTGTAGCATATAAAAATAATACAATCAATGTTATAGAATCATATAATATGAAAAATCTTGATCTTGATTAGAGAGGGTGGAAGACCGAGAACAAGCTCTATAATTCAAAATACAAGATATGTGAGAGTATGTAGTACGTTCTAATGAATTATTTATGGAAAAAGCAAAAGAATAATAAAGTACAATTTTGCTATGTTATAATCTGGTCAACTGCAGTTGCATTGAGTATATAATATATGTATAGTATAAATATCAGATCGGGAATAGTCTCTATTAGAGAGTTTATCAAAAACAAAAACTTCTTTTAAAATAATTCTTATAAACAATTTTTTTTTTAAAAAAAAAACTCTACTTGGAAAAAATTCATGGAATAATATTTCTGTAATTTTTCAGTTGTACTATCTTTTATATAATATACTAGTATTATATATTTACGGTATGTATTTGATACTTCTTCATTCTTATTCAAAAATTATTATTTATTGTAATAAAACTTTTATAATTTGGTTTATAAAAATTAAAACACAAATGTGTTAAGTCCATAATATGTGAGTATTATGTTAAGCATACATGTGTTTTTCCATAAGAACAATGTTTGTTTAAAAATACTACATAAGTAGTCAATATGTTTCCGAAGATTCACTGAAAATATCATTCTGAAAAGGATCGTCCTGGCTTGCAGACATTAAATGCTAATAAATTATTTTCGAGTCAACCTAAAATAAGCGTTTTAGAATTCGATTGATTTTTCTTTTTATTTAGAAACCTTGTCGCTTCGTCGTAATGATGAGAACATAGTGTGAAACCGAATAATGTTCAACACAATAAACACCCGCAGCCAAACGACATAAATTTTACTGTAGGGTCGGTGTCGAGGGGTTAAAGTTTGAAGGGATATAAAACCATCAGTGCTGTCTGAAAACAGATTTGTTTTTATTACTCTCCGTTTTGTTGGAAAAGGGGACGAAATCCATGCACACAAGAGGATTTATTAAGCTGAAATCCATGACGTCCCTCTATTGCGAATTACGCGGTACGAAAACGGTTTATTAAACGTTTATTTTTACAGTGCCGACAACAATAATAATTACTCTGTCCAGATTACAAGATTTTCCACTTGGAAATAATAATGCCTAGGAAAATATATTCAATCACGAATATTATGCAAGTAAAATATGTTTAATGCTAAGTATTAAATATAAGTCTTATATTTTATGTTTAACTAGTATTTTGATAAACAAGTGTCAAACTCGTTCAATTAAATAAATAAATAAATGAAATGTATTTGTATATTTACGCTTGGTACATTTACCCCAAGAACATAGAATTACAATAGTAATTGAATCTATATTTTATTTTTCTAAGAATCTATAGAGTCTATAGTTATTTAGTATATATAGTCTATTATAGGTATTTTGTATATAAAATGATGAATACTTGTGAGTATTACTAGTATATTATGTAGCAGACAACAGAACGATATAAACAAAAGAGCTTTAATTACATCAATCATCATGGCATTTATCATATCATTTTTTAGTCGATATCGTCGATGGCAGTCCAATAATTATCGCGCTGCAGACGAGAAGGCTGGTGTACAAAAAAATCTCGTTTTGAATCGTGTTTGATTGACAAAAAACGGTGTCATGTCGTGAACTTTTCGTGTAAAAATCGATAAAACGAAAAAATAAAAATACCTGCGTGGCAAAATAATATTCTGCTTTACAACGAGATTGACACGTTATTCGCGTGTCGGTTATAATTTGCTGTCGGCTGCTTAGTGAGGGAAAATCGATATAATATGCCACCTAAAATGTTTGCTATATACGTATACCATTATAATATACACAAACATACCGTGCTCGGCCTTTGGAAACGTTGCAAGCATGACGTATATATTGTAACGCTGTAGAAATTTATAAAAATTACAGAGAAAAATAAACGTATGGCTGCAGCGCATTATAGTAGATTTTTATTGGTATAAAATACAATTTAGTGATACACAACAAGCAGAACACCACAGGTTTATATAGGCTTTCAGCTATGCACGCATATATACACTTATCATATAATACCACGCCGAGAGTATATTGTTGTATAGTATTCGTCTGGCTAATAATATTGGACACCAGCCCAACGATTTTCAACGAACATCATAATATTATAGTATATTATAATCTTATATATATATATATATATATATACCCACCCTTGAAATGTGTGTTGCATTTCTGCTAACCATGGTCAGATCGTATAGTAGTAAAATATTATTACGTTATGGTATTATATACAAAGCCACGAACAGTTTTAATATAAATGTTAAAATGATTTACCAATATAGAAAACAAATTCCTATACATAATTTAACTATTATTAGGTACATCTATGTGTAGATGAGCTACTTTTTTGATTCTAAAGCGTAAAATATATGTTATATATTATTTTTTTGATGATGGTATTTTTTCATGAATCAAACTGTTGAAAAAAAGATTAATACAACGATTTTATGAATAAAAATGAAGTGCTGTTGGTATTTTCCGATTTACTCGAGAGTTCGTATGGAAAAAATTGAAAAAATTGAAAAACACTCGGAAATACGTGCATCGGACATTTATTTATTTCAATAGTATAAATATTTTATTTCGCGTTTATTGGCTTGAAAATATTACACCACATACAAAACGCCAATAATTTGCTATCCAATTGCTCTTGCGCAGCGATAGGTATTATGTACCTACATATTATTATGCGTTTAGTTTTAGTCATGGGTACATCATTAATAACGGAGTTGCAGTACGCTGCTGCACTATGTATAAGCGAGGTAGGTGGTAAAAAATTAGTGTTCTATATTTCAGAGGGTGATTATATTATTATATATAATGGTAATAAAACGGGTGGTGGTGAGGTGGTTGGGAGAACGAAAAATAAAATTTGAATCACAAGACCACATAAATTAGATAATACACACAAGGACAAGGACCAGCGGATAGTAGTATTACATGTATAGGTACAAGCGAGAAACCTACCCATAACGCGTTATAATAATAATAATAATATATGCCCGGCCCGGAACATCTGCTCCGCTGTTGTGTCCACCACATCTCGCCTCTACGTCATTATTCTCGCCGTAACATATTTTATTTATAATTAATTTTCCACTCTGTATATTACCGGTTGTTATTTATTTATTTTTTCCATTTAGTTTTCTACGTTATTAATAACAATAATAATAATATGTCGTATACAAATAATGTTTTAATTATACACACGGAGCCCGGGTTAATATGGGCGCGTTATTTATCGTTGTTATTACACGGTGCCGCACAAAACTATACGTAAGTACAAACTTATTATTAACAAATACAAAAATACATTGTAATACACTCCAAACGATGGCGACGACCGCGCGTAGGTATTATGGGCACACGGTCTTTGCCGGTGCGCGCGTTCTATTGTTTCGTGCGGCACGCGGCGTAAAGAAAACCTTCCGGTCCACGCGCGTTATGTGCAGGGTGGTCCACGATGCAAGGGCGGTCACGCGGTATGTCGAAAGGGCGGTTTTTTTTGTTTCTCACCCGAAAACAATATTTATGCGCTGCTGTACGTCGTGAGAAAGGAAATCACAACGTACAAGCAACGTCTGCGATGGAATTTTCGGAAAAAATGTTATTACAGTTAATTTCAACTCAAGTTGCTCCTGACAGTGAAAAAATAAACCAAATGGTTCGAATAAAAAGTCGAACCATAAATTGTCTCTGTGTTTTTTCGCTTTAAAATTTTAGTTGCATATCAGCTTAATGGTAGATACGTAATTGTACTCTAAGTGTACATAAATACGCATATACATATTATGCGGGTTGAATCGAAATGTGCGACACATATCGCATGCCAATCATATTATAAATTTGAATGGAAAAAATCCTTGAAACGTTACAATAAAAACCTATTAACAAAAGTTTGAGATCCATCTTGTGCGTGTATGTGTGTGTTGAGTGTGTGTATGTATGTGTGTGTGTGTGTGTGTGTGTGTGTAAGTGTGTAAGTGTGTGTATCTTCATAGTTTCGACCGAATGGACGAGTTAAAACGTTAAATGTGTCGAAACCAAGATGGCGTTTTACAATAATAGTGCGGTCTACTTTAGCGGATAATTAATTTTTGTAAAATTAATTAATTCCGGAAACCTATTATATAATTATACACACTTTGTGGCGTGCGATGTTTACCCGATTAATTCGTTTTAATGTGCATATATAAATATATTTATATATTTATATAATGTATAAATATATACATATATAATAGTATACCCACTAAAATTAAAATTGTATTTTTGCATCGAGTGCAGGTATATTTGGCTCACGTTAGTCCCACAAACCGTAATCAGAAAACGGATGAATCAATAAAATAGAAAAATAACCTCACAGTCAGATTTTGGCAACAGTGTCGTTTCCTTTAAACTAGGTACACATAGGTATATAATGCTATTGTCGCATAATACATATGAAGAATCACTCAGTGAAGACTAAACGCATTAAGTACGTAATAAGAAAAATAAGAAATGATTACAACATTATCAAGGCTATAAACAATTCAACTAATTTTCTTAACTCCTTACACATTATTAAATTAATAGTATAAAAATTTAATTAAAGTTGAAATTAAATGAAATCTGAAATTTAATACTTTTGAAATTGTTAACTGAACCACATACATTATAATATTTTGTTAATAATTTCAGTAGTTCAGTGCCTAATAACAGTATACATTTCATTTATATTACATATTATGTTCAATATTTTTTAAATTTATTTCCGAGAATGTCTTGGGTTCTGAATAGTTCAACAGTATCAAATAAAGAAAAGCTATAATTGTAATTTGTTATTGACATTTTGTCAAATTTTAACTTTAATATACGTGAATACTAGTTTTGAACTGCAGGATATACGTATAATAATATAGTACCTACTATAATTCTAAATTAACGTAAATGAATAAACTTATTCAATCTTATTGTAACACTTGGTTTAAGTAGAGTATAGACATATTCATCCATTCGTTTAATGGTTTAATTTGAAAATTGTACGTTTGTGAACGATATTTGTATAATTGATTGGCATTGGTTATAAAATGTTAATTATAAATTATTGTTCTCGATGTGCTACCTGATCCTTTAAGGACAAATTGAATTAATTGTTTATGATACTACAAACACACAAATCGAATTGCAATGTCATTGTACTATTACAATTCATGACGAAAGCCTTATTTTATGTATAGTAAAATGAAAACTTATAACGTTCACTCTTAACTTTATATTGATGCATATAGTAGCCTGCTACAGAGTTAAAACTTTATAGTGGATGATTAATATTTGGTTAGTAACAATAACGACACTAATGCTGCGACGGAAGGACAAATAAAATTATATTTAAATGATTTATGATAAAAACACATATTTCGGCGCAACTGTATACGAATAGAATATTGAAACGGGGTGCTGTAACTGGAGATTGATGATTATCAGTGGGAAGTATAACTATCGGTTACCCTTCTCATGTCCCTATAAGAATTACTTAAAAGATAAAATACATTATATAAAATATATAAATAATATAAACCCCAACTGCACACGAATAAAGTTTTGAAATATTCAAAGATTAGTTACCTATCTACTGTTATAGGTGAATATTAATTTATGAATCATAATCAACCTCTAGAATAAAAATATTGGAAGAGCTAAACTACATTTGGAATGGCTAAGTCCTATATATTTAGTCCTCCTCGTCCCTAAATAACGTCAATACCTACGCACTCGCAGTGCAACTGAGTTATATATATTATAAAAATGATCACGATCACATCAAAAAACCACGATGGGTGTAGTTTCAAAATTGACTTTTTAAATTATGATTTCGAAAAAAAATGAAAGAAGCCCATTTCTGGTTATTTTTCAATAATTTCTGTTTAACCTACACGTAGACGTAATTTACACGCACTGACGCACTACATAGTTCAAAACTGACGGTTCGATGGTTCCAATTGTATATCACTGCAAACTATAATATTATGATACTAATAAGCAAGAACGAAGACATGACACACTTAATCTAGATACGCATAATATACTATAAAGTAAGCAAAACGAGATTAAAATATGCTTATTTATATTGTTTATAATTTATAAAAACGAATTTTACTAATAGATTTAACCCTGTTGGGTTGTCGAACCATTCAGTAACCATCAGTATTATAGGTATTACATAGGTATGTATTATACTGATTTATTGATTTATATATATATATTTTTATGTACTGTATTATTTATAATTATTATGTTTATAATTAATTGTTATAACTTTTGGTTTTCTCAAATATTAAGTAAATTGAAATATTCTAATAATTATTACTATTATTATTAAATACTTTATGCGTCAAACCCATAGCTTGGAATCTGGTGGGTATTTGTACCCTTATAGTGCATGATAATATGTGCGTCTTGGTCGGAAACAAATTTGACTACATTAGTACACTTACGTAAGTGTTTGAGGAGATAGTACTCCGAATATGTATGGAGGTTCACTTAGATACTCAGACAAATGAATGAAGGAAACTATACAACGATGGAATGCAATCACCTTTTCAACGATCAAGTTATAAACTGGAAGAGATTGAAAAAAGAAAAGTGGATGAGAAACACGTAGTACGGAAGATACCTGTTGGAAGACCCACCGATAAGGCGTGGGAAGATTACGTGGAAAAATATGTTGTAACAGTGAACGCGAGTATAGTATAGCATAGTATAATTAGCAGGAGATATAGAGATCGATGGCAGTATGTTTATTTTTAGATATACGATGGACTTGTAAATGAACAAAACCAAAGAAGACGAAAAAGGGCACGTTCATGGATGCGTAAACGGGTAAAAGGGATGACTAGCGAATATAGAACAGGGCATTAGGTAAGTATGTGTACTTATACATATAGTATTATTATAATATTATTAGTACGAGTAAAACGTTTTTTCGACTTACCGGCTCCGGATGGGTCGCCGTGAAGTTGATCGAACGTCTTGCTGGTCATCTGGAACAGAGCGTCCAGCGGTGACGAGTTGTCGTTGTTCTTGCCACCGGCCGCTTGCTGCTTCCTGGCCTGTACGGCCGCGGACGACGACGACGGGTTCGACTGGGTGCAGCTCGCGATCTCCGGGCTGGTGCAACACTCGCTGCCGTCTGTGCTGGACCGGCCGCTGGTGCACGTGGACGTTTCGTAGTCAGCCGACTTGGGCCGCAGATGGTTGCTGTGGTGATGGTGGTGATTATGCTGGTGCTGTTGTTGTTGCTGGTGTTGCAGGTGTTGGATGAACAGCGAGTGCGGGAACAGAGCGCCGACGACGGCGGCGGCGGCGGGTTGCCGATGAGCTGGCGGCGGTGGCGGCTGTGGCGGCACGAAAGAACTGCACGGCGACGGCTGGTACTCCTCGGCCCACGGTCTGACGATTTTGCCGGCGTCCTCGGGCGGATGGGACGACGCCGCGGTCTGCGTCTTCGGCTCGTGGCTCAGTATGTCGGCTATGCTGAACGACTTGACGCCGGCCGGTTGCTGCAACGATCCATCCTCGGTCGCGGCCACCGCCCCCATGGTCCTGGTGCAGTCGTGCATCATCACGTCATCCTGCTGCTGTTGTTGCTGCGTGTGAACAATCCTGTGCACTCGGCGTTTGGGCGCAAAGCTCTTGCGGTCGCTGATGCCGTAGCTCACCTTGTCGATCTGGACGGTGCCCAACTTCTTAAGTGGCTCGAAGTAATCCGCGGACCCCGTATCACCGCCGCAGTGGCCGTCGTCGTCGCCGGACGATGATGAGTCGGACTCGTTGCGACGATGGTTAAGATGATGATGGTGATGGCTTCGGTTGCCGGTGGTGGCGGTGGTGCTGCTGCTGCTGCAGTCCGGACCGGTCTCGTGGAGTCGCGCGTAACACTCGGCCGAGGCCGGTGGTGACGGCCTGCCCACGCTTATGTCGTCCATGTCGTCCGGCGGTGCAGGGCTGCTGCGCGGCGGCGATCGGCACCTTGTGGCCGCGTAACCGCTCAAATCGGTCGGGTAACCGCCGTAGTAACTCTTGTTGCAGGCGGCGCGCAACGCTATGGATTTCATGCTATCCGCGACCGGAGTCATCGACCGTTGCGCATGTGTCCCGCGAACACACGATTTCTGTACACAATATATACTGTTGTATATTCGGCAATATATTATATTCGCGGTGATATTCACGCGCGAACGGACGCGAGAACTACAGGTAAAACGCGTAATACAACCACGAACGCACAACGGTTTCAAAATTGATTTAGCGACGCGGTAGGAAAATATGAAAACAATTTAAACCACGATAATAGAAATGATTATCACGCGACTTGGTGTTGCTATACTGATGTTGTTGTAATATTGTTATGATAACGACGCGACCGATACCGTGCGGAGTGTATATACGTGCGTGCGTGCGTGACGGCGGAGCAGAACGAGTGTGAAGTGTAACGCGACCGGTGCGCACGGACAGCGAGTCGACTGAGTATTAGTGGGCCGTTTGGCGCGCGTTGAGCACGTCGAGCCTGGCGCACCGTGTTGTCAGTGGGGGGGGGGTGGATCGGGTGGAGCAGAGGCGAGTGGTCGCCGCGCGGCGTGATAGGGCGTGTACCGGGAGGCGCCGCGTCCACCGGCCAATCGGTTGGCTCGGCACCGCCTCTCCCCCTCCGCCGCCGGATGGTCTCCACACTCTCGTGTCCGCCGCGGTCCCCACTTGCACTGGGCATTCTTTGACAAAACACTTCACCGCCGTCGCCGTAAACCCTTTAATTACGCCTTCTTTGTCGGCTCAACGACATCACACACCGACGGCGACGACAACGACGTGGCAGCGGCGGCGGCCCTCTCCTCTTTTAGACAGTAAATTATGTTTTCTTTATTATGCACGTGTGTCTGTGTGTGTGAGTATAAATGCGCGTGTGTGCGTGTATCGCTTTCGCGCCCGCCGCCGCCACTACCGCGTTAACCATCACACGTGATACCGAGTCGATTTATCTCAAATGTAATTTATTAGCACGATACCAGAACTACCCTCCCCTTACACCCTCCCTCCGGTAACCCCACCACCGGACCGACAGCGATAATATTATTATTATTATTATATCATGTATGGTGGCGCGTTCGAGCAGTGCGGATGCCCGTCGTGAGTATCTTTTTTTTCTCTCGCTACACACACACACACACACACACACACACATACACACACACGTGCACTAGCTCTTGGCGGTTGTGTTAATAATAATTATTACTACACACACACACAATGAATAATATAGGTACGTGTGGGTACGACCGCGTGTGTGTGTATGTATACGGGGGGGCTATCGTGACGCTAACTGGGTGGCCTAACGAGTATTAGTCGTCAACGCGTACACGGCGGCGGGGCCCACCGACAAGGCTTTATTTTTCTTTTTCTAACATATATGTATATAATATTATTCCTTGTGCATACTATATAATATAATATAATATACTATCTCGCCTCGACGCGTCCACCGCGATGCCGCCGGACTATTTTATTTATTATCATTATATTATACTATATGTATACATCACTGATTATTTTATTTTTTGGTATTTCATTGGTTCGTTATTATATATTATTATACACGCACACTGCGTATACCACACGCGTGAACACAAAAATTCGTGGCAGTGCGCTTTTTTGCTAGTGAAAAGTAACTATTGAACTTATGGTAAATGAAAAGTATAGTTCCCTCCCCTGCGCCCCCCCCCTCAATTCGACCACTGGACTGCTTTTGCTTTCTGTTTTAACCGGGAGACCGGGAGGAATTTATTTTACACACTATTCTGCCTCCCGGTCCCTCATAGTTTATTTGAAGAAAATTAGCAACGATGAAACTACTGGACTGCTAGGACGATCACTATATTATGTATATACTTACTTAAACGCGCCGAAAATTACGATGAATATAATTCGGTGAAGTCACTCAACTCAAAGTATGCAGATGTATTATAATAGAATATATATTTATAATTTGTCCTGGCTATAGCTATATAGCCGATGAAGAGTCCGTGCAAATAAAGGTTTTTTCAGGAGGTTACACGCTTTCATTTATAAAATACATTTTCCGTATATTATATTCCCTATATAGTCTATTGTTCGTTGCACGTTAAACTCAAAGTTATCGTATATTGCTATAGCTTATTTTTCTTTGCTCAACAATACTATTCGCTGTTATCATTTCAATAGGTAAGTGTACCACAAATGATACCATACATACTCATAAACCTATCGCGTGCAAAAATAATGATGTGGATCTATTTTACTCTCTGCTTCATATAAGATTAATTTCAAAAATTATGTTTACCCGTTATTAATAGATTATTATTGCAGCGTAATTCATTGTAATAATTGTAACCGCGTTTAACTATACTTAGCTCACGTATATATAATGTTAATGAATTATAATAATGTACCACTAATTACCACTAATTAAACATTTAAAAATTATATATTAATATATGGGCGCATACACTGATGTCTGATACGTATCCGTCAAGTATATTTACACCTTTTTATGTGTGTATATACTAACATGCATATAACCTATACATGTATGTGTCAAAAAAAATAAAATAAAAAAATAAAACTGAAACCACTAATTTATTTCCTGAACGTTTCAAAGATGTTATGATACACTATATATAATGGGTCGCCGTCTGTGTGATTAATTTGCATTATATTTTCAGAACGTATACGTATAATATATATATATATATATATATACTAACACGCGGTGTTTTCTCAATACCATGTTTACAAGAAATAATAATGTAATACAAGAGAACTCGTTTACCTGCAGCACCTCGCGCGACCACCGAAAACAATGGAATATAAATGCGTGTATATTCGGCAAGTATATATTATAGGTAAGTAAGTAATAAATTATTCATACCATTTACAAGATGATATAATGCGATAATTGATAAAGTAAAGACGAGCTAACACAGCGAGCTTATTAAATTACGTAAGATTTTTCATAAAATAATGTAATATAACAACTCATCGGTTTCGCAGTGAAATCACATTTTATATTATCTTTATAATATTTGTATGGCTATTAAGCTGTAGTTTCTAAGACTTTTTCATTCAATACAATCCATAAAAACATATTATCGTGCCTCCCAGCAAGAATAAAATATGTAAAAACAGTATGCATATAAGATTTAACTATGGTTATACGATAATGCGATTTGACGCTTATTATTGTTGTTTAAATATTAAAATATTTTTTATTTATCTTACAGTAAGTAGTCCAAATATGAAATATGTGAGTACATGTAATTTCTACTCCACGCCTCCCCCGTTAAGTGCAGTTCGCTCCTCCCACGGGTGACGCGCCGCACTGCAGTTCAGGAACCGCTACTCTATTATGTAATATGAAGTATACTATGTATATTATAGTATAATTAACGCGACATTAGCACTAAACTTGTTTTGAAAGAAACAAAAAATAATTACTATGGAACTGTACGACATCCATTCCCTGAATATACCTACCATGCACACGCCCCTAATCGCACACATAATATAAGGAGAGTGACATTTGTTTGAGAATAAAACATCAGGAGATTATATTATTATATATAGCTATAATAATAATTCCCAGAACGCCTGCGTATATACAATAAGTATAATGTAATTTTTATTGCCAAATAAAAAAAAACCAATAGATTCCATCACTCCGTTCAGAATCCAATAAATATTTATAATTTATGGATGTTTTTCAAAATTACAGATTTTTAAGTTGTTTGAGTCTTAATTAATATTTAAAGAGCATTTTTGAAAGGTTTATATGATATCTGTTGTCGAGAACTAGTTATTAGACCGTATCGTCGTATCTTACAGTTTTAATTCCAGCGGCAATGTAATCAACGATCGCCGCTTTCTTGTCCCTAATATCCAACTCTGGTGCTTAAAGTATCGAAATGAATACGCTGCGCACGTCTGTGCAAGACTGTTTTTCGTCAATTAACGCTGAGTCCACGATTTCGGACACGATGCTAAAGTCGAAACCGTTGAAATTAAAATGTATTTGTGTAAATTATTTTAGAAGTTGTACTTGCTCATATAGGGAGTCTTTGCTCGCTACGAAATCCTTGTACGCTTTGGTTGGTATGAGTTTCCACAACGGGAGTCCGTAAAAAGCTTCCTGCGATGCTCGGAATTGACTAGTCACGGTGTCCGCCAGTCGCGTAGCCGTTTTGCTTACCTATCCGTCAAGAAATCCAAATCTCCTGCCCAAAATCAACGTGCACGTATACCTGGTGGACGACATGCAATTAAAATTTTTTGATCAAACCGCAAAACTCACCGCGGTTTATCGTGATTATAATACGTACTTTCCAGTCTCATTCTATTGCAATAAGATTTGAATCCTTTGACTGTGTTATTGCTGTCTCTCGCTTGAGCGATCAAAGCATTGAAATCGTCCGCAAACTGGTTTACTTCTGGCAAAAAATTACGTATTGTCCTAGGGCTGGTAAGTTCTGGAATCAATTTACTTCTTAAATTAGCCCAAACTTCTTTTCTTCAAGTAAATATTAATTTGTATTATTTTACTTTTAAGATTTTATACATTTTAAACATCTTACAAATAATTTATTTATTATAGTAGTACTTATTTTTAATTTAATTTTAATATATAAAAATGTATTATTTAGCTCTATTATTGGTAAATTCAAATAAGTACCAAATTTTTAATTATATCATAAGTGTTTGTGTGCTATTTTTAAATTTAACCCAAATATATTAGTTTATTATAATTTGTATATGTTATTGTAATGTTGTAAGTATATACTTATTAACAAGCCCAGTATTTGTGTAGCGATCCGGACGAGATTTTCTATAGTTTACTGTTACTTCATTTGATGGCCGAATAGGGTAGATATTTTCCGCTATGTCTAAGTATGCTTTCAATAAAATCTCGTTCTTTGACACAAAGTACTGGTATGTTCCACAATGCTTCTTTGCGAATAATATCTCCATACCGCCTAAACATGTCTGTGAAAGTATTAATTTTGAATAAGCCAATTGATTATTTGAATATTGCTATATAGTATATGTATATAATGACATTAACACAACCATGGAAAGTCGTAAAATATCACGGTAAAAAAGTAAGATAGTAAAGTAAGAATCTCGAATTTTTAAGTGTAGATTTAAAATATCTAAGTATTATATTTTTCACTTTCCTTTGAGAATAGTTACTGTCTAAGGAAATTGAAGCATTTTTACTATCAAAAAACGTGTCCTCAGACACAAAAAAAAAAAAAATAAAAAATAAAAAAAACACACATCATTGTAAAACCAATTTACCTTACCCATATTGTATATATAACGGGCGTATAAAATATTATACATACCACGGATGGGTTACTGCAGAATCCAATGCTCATATATATAATTTCTGAAAGGGTAGGTATAGGTATAGGTATAGGATCGAATGTACGGCTTCAGGGCGTACCCATAACGCGTTACAACGTTTCATCCGTATACCATTTATATAATATTATCGTTGTATCCATTGTCAGTGGATATAATCTAGACGAGCCGGGAGAAGAGCTGCGTATGTAATACATATTCACCTAAATTTATACAGCACTACGTTTACGATGTTGTAGAATATCTCAACTTCCACCGCATAAATCGAACGTACATATATATATATATATATATATATATATATATATATACATCAAAACAATCAAAACAGACGTACAGATTTCAATATGTACACATAATATGTCAGATAGATTGAAAGGTGGCTCTAAGGAAAGGAACTAGGAACCCCCACCCTCAAGCTAAAATAAACGGTTCGAATTTGTGTTGTGAAAATTGTTGATTTTTTTTTTTTTCGATGAAAGTTTTCTGAAAACTGTGACTGCATGTATTGCATTATATATTTACTATGTATGTAATAATTTACAACTTATAAGTTCATCCGTACACTTTATATAAATCCGTGGAAATATTGTAGATGAGCAGGAAAATTAACTTTGACGGAATACGTATACAACGATGCATACGATATTATACATTTTTACTACGACCCAAATATTTACTTACTCCATGCTACAACCACACGAATACCTCGTATATACGCATAAAAACAATAATTGACGTCTGTCAAACAATATTTAGGGTTGATATTGTAATGTCACACAAGATTTGCTATTATACTAATTGTTTTGATTATTTCTATCGAAAATAATTTTTTGATATCTCTCTATGTCTAAAAACAGCGATTTCCAACTTACATCTTTAATTTTACATCCCGACCTAGAATATTTATTTTGAAAATAAAAATTTATGAAAATCAAAAACCATATAAAATGTACTAATGTACTATTTGAGTATATTTTACGTTAGATTTGTTGGAACAGTTGAAATTCATATATTATTATAAACCCTAAGTCTGCTATTAATATACGTGATCTAAATAAAACAATTCATTGAATAATATTATGACTTGAGTAAGAAATATTAATGGCATTTAAAGACATGTAATTTCTAGATATTTTACTACCCACTAACATTTATATTATACATTAAACTAATAATGTATTACTTGCTACATTGGCATTCGATACAATACTATAAAATATACTGTTATCGGGAGATAAATATGTTCAATATTGCTTATTTTAATTAACTGACATATAGTATATTATTATTATTATTATTAATTTTAGTGTCACTGATGGGTACACACTTATAGGTTTTACTATGATATTATACCATTTATAATATAAAAGCAATATAATATATTTACATTATATACTTCTAAGTTGATATATGAATAAATAAACATATTACCATATATGTTTACGTTATTATATATTATAAACAGGTAAATAGAATAATAATTAAATAATTGTCTTATCTCGGATGTCATATGTTTAACACATTTTCCGATTTGTAACAAAAAAATATAAACAAAATATAGATATATCGCATTTATAATTTATACTGTACCTATTTGCATAAAATGCAATACGCATTATACGCACTACAGAACAAAAAATAAATATTAACACATAGGTAAAATAATAAATTGGCACGGTTGACAATATACGAAGAAAATAATTTATAGGAAATACTCGTAACGTTACTATAATAAATAATGAAGTATATATACATATAGCTGCGGCTACTACAAATCGGGGAAGAGAAAAAAATATATAACTCTTAGTATTTTTAAGCGATTCGTTTACATTGTTTCTTTCAACGTCTATAATATAACAAAACCGTGTAAACGCTATTTATATTCGTTTTCAAAATCCGGAGGAAAAAAACAGAAGAGGAAACGATGTTGTCGCGGCGACACTCGGATACAATTAGTTAAAAGACGAACAATATTTTTGAAGCCGGTTGAGGGGGAGGGGAGAGGGAAACGAGACAGTATAATAAATAATAATAATAACATAATATGTATATATATATATATATATATATAAACTTGCGCATAGGATGAAGCACATGTATACTAACATTACTAACGTGACGAATGTTTAATGGGGCGATTTCCATTAGGTAAACCCGGGGCGTATAATAGTACCGCAAGACGTATATTATATTATAGAATGCGCTTATAAAGCTGTTTGCGGTAGGTATAGGATGTATAATATCTTTATATTAGGCGTGTGTTTGTGTGTGCGCGTGCGTGCGTGTGTGTGTGTGTGTGTGCGTGTGTGTGCGTGTTAATTTCTTCCGTTAAAAATTCCTCCGTATACATATAGTTTATATAGTCCGCTTTTTTTCATCATTTTTTCGATTTCACATTTGACACGCATTGTACACGAGCTGTATACACGTGGCGGCAGTATGACGTATACCTAATGATAATGTATTGTTTATTCAATACTGTATATATATATATATATATATATAATATTATAAGGTATTATATATACCATCGCCGATACATATACGCATATTATATGTAAGATGTGTTGTGCTCTTTTCAACATTTGCAGTTACACGTGATGATATTATATGAACATGGTTTTTTTTTTATATAAACACGTCAGTGATTTAAACCGGTGAAATGATTTATGTGCTAACGCGTTTGTATAATATGAATAATTGCAAACAATAACATTTTCTTTGACTAATGACGTATATACACACAATACTTCGACAAGCGTGCAGTAGACGAAAAAAGCAAGTTAATTAACTATATAATGTGTATGTATGCGCGTTATTTATATGTAATACCGAATTTACAGATAAACATCTTTGTAGAGAGTTATACATATACGATATTAACAATCTTCTTCTTATTCGCCTTCGCCTTCTTTCCAACTATTTGGGGTCGGACCGCACCTTTGTCGTAAACCTCCACTTCTCTCGATTTTCAACATCCCCTACGCATCACAAACCATCAGCCCTATAATATCATTTTCAGTCGTATCCAACCATCTTTTTTTTTAGTCTCCCTGTTTCCCCTTCAACATTCGTTTTCATGACCACTCTTACTGCTTTTGTTTCCTCTCACCTCATCGCATACTTAAAACATTTCAGTCTATATTTTCTCGCTCATCTTGTCTACTATCGACGGTACACCAATACTACCTCTCACATATTCGTTCCTTTTTCTATCTTCTTTCGTCACACCATTCGTGCATCTAAATGCATCTAAGTATTCTCATTTTCACATCACTCATACTCTGTTTAACAATAATAGGTAAAAAAACGTCAAGAGCTCATATATTTTTACGGAATTTATGTTACACGAGTCATAAACGTAATATTGATCGTGATATAAATCAGTATTGACCGATTTAATTCTTGTGAGCTGCATATTGTATTCGAAATGTTAATCATTTATCTTTTATTTTAATAGTCTTGATCAAATCTAACAGTTTTTAGGATTTCAGAATGCTAAAAGAAGAAAAATAAAATTTAAATACTTATTTTGAAGTTATGATATTTGATCATATTTTTCGCGTATAAATATTTCAAATTTGCAATGATAAAGTATGGGGTAAAAAATAAATTATATCTATTTATAATAATTATGGCAACTTGGAAACATTCGTGACCGACACTGGATTATGGGACTATACTTACGAGATATTATGTATATATTTATACGATATTTTTTAAAATTTCTTTTACTATTTATGAGTAATAGATCAACAAATCATATACAGAATTGCTTTTAAAAAAGTTCAATACGAATCACATAAGTTTGTTTAAAATCTGATATTATTATATAAAATTATCGAATTACATGATCAGGGGAATTGTTAATACGTCTTAATCGATTAACGAATAAATATTAAGAAATTGCAGCGATTAATCAATATTATTTTTGAATATTCAACATCTTGGTATAATCTAAGTACACGCATTCACCATCATGCACCACCTACATGCATTAGATGCAGTATTATCTTTGCGCACAGAAGACCGGTTCGGTCGGTTTGAATATATTATAATTTCGTTCGAAGACGAAGACGGGTGGCGGAGGAGGTGATCTGGTGCCAATTATAATAATAATTACACACATGTTCGGTATACGCGCGCGCACATAATATGTATCTACAACTCGCACAATTATTATTACGCACGTGATGGTTTTAATAACTCACGGCGGCACGCGTTCAGCATACTATGTTATGGAAATATTATCAACCATCGTCATGTCAAAATTATTATATACACCGCGGTGCCCTGTATATATGCTTTGTTACTACACGTTATGCGTACCTATATTATGTGTGCATTTATAAATTTAAAAACTATAATGTTACTCTTTCGAAAAATTATACAACGGTTGTACCATTTAAAATCGCATACCACAATGCATATAATACGTCCATCAAAGGTAATATAATATTACACGGCACACGGCAACGATGGCACCTATTCAAATAAATATTCTGTACTAGTTCTATACCAATCGCATAGCAGAGAACCTATTACAGTTTTATTACTCCGCAATATCTACCACACATACTAACGAACACCGTATATATATAATAAAACATTCTTAAACGGATAATTTTATGGTTTTTTTTTACACGCGACATAATGTTATACACCAATATATATATAGTATAATGTAAGGTAGTTTCTAGATTTAGGAATCCAAGCTCAGCCAGAAGTATCTATTAGAATTATTTTTGTATTTTTTTTTTATTCAGTGAATTAACTTTTGAAAAGTAGACCTAATCCAAACTGTCCCCTACGGGCTATTGTTAAATAAGATATTAGATAATCAAGTTACTTATAAGAAAAGTAGTTCAATGAATATTTGGTAAATTTTGGAGTTTTAAATACTATAAAAAAAATCATGGTTGTTGATTTGTTATGTTAATAATTTTTCGGTATACAAAACCTGGAGGAATTTTTGCCTACGCTTACATAATGAAGACAGTAATAGTTGTTGTGTTTTATAGCTTGACTGATCTTAAACCATTAAATTATTGTAAGCCGGTATGACTGAATGAAGTTATATATTATAAGGTTTAAATTATAATATAAGCACAATTTTAACATTTCTTTTTTCTATTGTAACCTTAAGTTTTGCTTCTAAAAATATTTGTAGGTAAAATAAACTATTTTAACTTTAATTTATTATTTATGTAATACTATTTACTATATAGAATATTAAATTAAATAATTTAACTAAATTAAGAGATTTTTTTTTACAGCTAAATAATATTTTTTAATATTAACTAATAAGTAGCAAAATAATAATAGGTTAGATTATTACCTATATTTGTACACCAAGTATAATAATACGAGTAAAATATATTATAGGAATCAGTGTATAGGTACTCTATATATTCTCTATATATTATCTGTAACCTTATTAACTTTTTAAATACTTGCTGAATATAAAGATACAGTAAAGTGATAATACGTTTTCTTTTATTTTTGAACCTTTTATTAAATGATCGATATCAGTAATTATTACTAATTGTTTACAAAGAATCAAGACGAACTTTTTTTTTATTTTAATCGATTTTTTAAAGAGGGCTTCAGCAACCGTGGCCATTAGCTCTTAATGTGAGTTTTATGGTTTGTACGTTTTTTAGGCTGAGGAACTATAATAACTTGTATCAAAAATGAAATAATTAGTACTAATTACTTGTCCCTAAATAAATTTATCAATGACAAATACATACATATGTTATTTCTTTAACATGGACCACTAGATGTAAACGAAATCGAAGTATATTATATACTATATTACAGTTATGTTAAATAAGAGAATAAAGACAATAATTCAATAATACGATATAGGCAATTTTGTTATGTATTTAACTATTTTAGTATTTATTATTTTTTGTTGTATTTTTAAAGAAAGGAATATTGATAATTCATATTATTTATGTATTTGAAAACCTATATCATATTGGTTACAATCATTAAAAATAAAAATAATATTCTCATAGGTTAACCAAAATTTCAGGCTTAGCATTTAGTAGGATATAATGAGAAGATGCATCGTATTGAAAAATCAAATACAATGTTTAAAAATTGTATGTAAAATGGTTAGTGTTCTAAATAAGACTTTGTTAGGACATAATCGTCATTCATTTATATAAAATTTGAATGAACGATTTTTGCTTGGTCTGAAAAGTAAGCATCGGAAAAATGATGCAAAAAAATAAAAATTTAAAAAAAAATGCTACATATTTTGTTAGTGTAATTATAGTTTTAATGAAACAATTTGGAGAACATGGAAAAAAGGTTTAGCCCAACAAAAGTTTATTTTCAAAACACAAGAATTATGCCGGCAGGATACCTCAAAAATAATTAATTTTTCTAGGACTCAGTTGAGAAACGATGCATGTATTTCAATACAAGCTCGATTAATGTAATCTCGATCACACAATATTTGTTGTTCTTCTTCTCAGTGTAATACCGGTAAATTTAAAATGGATCAACAATGTTCGCCGTCTGTTTACAGTCATACAGTGTGGATGAAGCTAAGTTCCTTTTTTGACAGCTGTAAAATAATGATTATCAACGATAATTTATCATTCTTTATTCATTTATATTTCTTACATAATATATGAAAGAAATAATTTTATAATAATTTGAGAAATAAAATAAAACAAGCTACATAATTTTTTTTATTATTATTATGGAAAAGTTTGCAACGTCTATTCTAAAATTTTACATAATTTTACTTAATACATATTTACATAATGCAATAGTACACAGTAGGTATTTGTAAGTTTAGCGGCGTTGTAAAAATTATTGATGGCATCTTCGTTGGTTTCGTTTATATAGGCTTCCTCCATGTTGGCGGAGGGATACTTGATTCTCCCATGTAATTTGAGTAGTCAAGTGTGAAGTGTTTAATTGACAGTGGCTCATCACATTTTTGACGGATGGGCTCGTTCCTCATCGGGTGAAAAGGTGAGGATGGTTGAGGTGTGTATTTCATGTTTTGTATTTTTTTAGTTATACATATCGATATAATTTGTTCAGCCGAATAATATGTAGGACAGAAGTAATTATCTAGTGTAATTATTTGGTGGTTCATCAATTATAGGAATAAAGTGTGGCTGCAAAGACGGGTATTGTCATTCACTCATATGTCATAAACGATATACCTAATATCTGGACTGCAGTATATTACATTTATTATATATAATATAATTTATTATAGATGAGTTACTAGTTATGTATTATCAATGATAACACATGTATAAGTAAGTAAGGCATTGACCACTTCACGTGTACTATATATAAGTAATTGTAATGGCCATTGTGGTGATGCGATGCGATTTAAATTAAGATACACTATTGTAGTTATATGATTCATCACGGAAACTCAAATAATTGAAGTGGTGAAAAAAAATCGACTAACTTGTATTTGTTGTCATTAGATTAGTTTTAATTTAATGAAAGAGAACGGTGACGATACGGTTCTGTCCGAATCACACTTACATTTAATACATATTATATAAACACTACACAAACACTCACAGCTACAGTCACACAGAAATAGAAATTTAGTTACAGATTGGTCACAGTGGTTGGACGTACTAAACGTTTTTTTTTTTTTTTCAGAAAATTCCGAAAACAATTATTATTTTCAATTTCCAAAATCTTGGTTTTTACCTATACATTGGCGATGAATATAATGTGGTGGATTGTTGAATATAGCACTTCTATTACCTAAAATAAAATGGTCGACCTAATTTCCTGGTAAAATACAAGTAATAATGGATCGTGAAATTGGAATTAGGTACTAAAGGTGATATTTAAACTCTTATAATAAATCTAATGATATTGTATTTTATCACTTCAATGCATTGTTTTAATCAGCATAAAAATATTTTACAATAATATATCTTTGTATTCAAACGATTAGTCATTACAAAAACAATACAAATAGATTTTTCTTCTTTAAAAACATAAGTACAAACATTATATTCAAATTGACTTTAGTTAAATTAGTTATATACTTGTAATTATAATATTTAACAGTGTTGTTAAATTTTATTACATAGATTGATTATTTTTAGGAATTTAATTAAGTTAATTATAGAGATTGTATTCGGGTTAAAAATCTCGTGCAGGTGTCGATTTTTTCACGTTCTGGATGATATTTTCGACGCTCAGTTAATATAAGTATTTAATAAATAAGGGTACCTGGGTACATCACAGATGGTGCAGAAAGTTAGTTCGTTTTTACACAAGCTATTATATATACCTACTATTGAACTATGTTTATTTACTTGTCGAGCATCTTTTTTTTTTTGAACCTAAGTGCAGCAGTTGTCTGTTTTTAACCCAAGTTAAATTCAACAAAAATGAGTGCGATTTGACCTAACTTATATTTGTATAATATAGGTATATTCAGATATGAAATATGTTCTCTGTCGTTCTCATATGCGTTTGAAAACTATATATACTCGTATATAATATATATTGAATATATTATCACGATATATTTATGAATATTGAGCATTATTATTATTATTATTATTATTATTATTATTTTTTTTTTTATAATAATAATATTATACTATCATCACTAAGTCGTGACATGAACGCTGCAGTATATTATATATTTACTATATTTCGTATAGTGGTTGGAATGGTTGGAATAATAAAATATTATAGTAACAGTAAACGGATATAAAAATCGTATTCAACAAACCTAACCGCAATAAGGTTAAAAAAAAAAAAAACACTTCGGGGAACATGTGTGTGTGTGTGTGTGTGTGTGTGTGTGTGTGTGTGTGTGTGTCGAGCGCACAGTAACCGCGATGAAATACGCTCCTCCTATGGCACAGTGCCATTGGGTTCCTTTCCACAACTGCTAGACGACCACGCCTGTCTAAATGGGTAAAAAAAAAAAGGTACTATAAAAAACAATAATGAGCAAACGCATATAGGTACCTACACATATTATAATATATGTAAAAAAAAAAAATATCCACAGCACACTTACACGCTAAATGATGCGACTACATGTAGTTATTATAACAAACAATAATAATTATGTGTAATATACGTAAACATAGTACGTAAAGAATATTATATTAAAACCCTCATGGGACGGTTATAATATTATACGCACACGCACTCGTAAATAAAAACGTTATTGTTTTATAGGCAAAAAAATAATAAAATACGATGTTATTGAAATGTGACGACTGACAATTACAACGACGATAACAACGGCGGTGCAATGGAGTGTATAATATAGGTATATATATTTTTTTATTGTTCACATGCACGTTTTACCGCGGTGTATACACTGAGTAATCCACCATATTATAATTTACAGTTTAAGTTTACATACGTAATAATATGTCCTGTGCGTAAACTGTTTAGTGTAACTTAATGTAATTCCAGATATTATTATTGCAACCCGTGTGAGTTGACAAAAACCAATAATTTTATTTCGATGTAATTCACTGTGTTATGGCAGTCATTCGTTAACATCGACCACCATTTGTTTAAGTACTACCTAAAACCACACCTAATGAATTATATGACGTGACAAGATAAGGATATTCCGGGTTAATATATTCAACTCGGATAATTAAACTACGATTCTGATAATAATTATGCGCTCTCTGTATCTAAATACCGATGAAAAGTATGTAATATGTAATATGTACTATGTAATACTTGTATATTAGTATTAAGACAATCATTGATACTAATAATATTTCAGCGATTTTGTTATTTTTGGTTCACCTCACAATGGCCCAAAAATTATAAAACCATTTATAATCACGCTACCTACCTATACTTGTATACTATGATCGTTATATTATGTTAAACGATATGATGGTTTGGGTTAAACAATATCATAGGACCTTAATTAATTTTGTGCATAAACTATTATACTGCTGTGCACCTTTAACAACGTATACTAACGAAATAATCTGATAAATGATTAATGATTGTCATAATCTTATTACAAAATAATCGTTGGGCAAAATGTAATTATAACATGTAAAAATTGTTAATAATATATATTGTCCGCAATTTACAACTTTGTAATTTTATTCAACACAATTATTATTATTCTTTCGTCTTTATGAAAACAAAATGGAATGTATTAAATTTCATATTATTGTCGACAGTCGTGCGATATTAACGAACATAACTTTATATAATAAAATGAAGATTTTGGGGAATTCAGGAAGTCTCAATGTTTACATTTCATAATATTTTCAAACTTTTAAATCTTTCAATGCGCACAAATATTTGGCTTGTATATTTTTAAGTGGCGAAATCTATTTTTATCACCTGATTCAGAGTCACTAATTTTTTAAAGTTATTTGATACTTGAAGACTATGATTCTGATCTCAAACTTTACTATATAATAGTCATATACAATTTAAAAATATCTATGCATGTACATGTATTAATAGTTAATAGCTCAGTTTACTCTAATTTTTTGAAAATTTAATTACAATTAGCCTGTTATCAAAATAAAAAAAAATCATCATTTTTTCTTCATATTTATATACTTTGTTTATGCATGTTTCATCATCTACAGAGTATAATTCTGACCAGGAGAGGTTTCACATAGTTGAATTTCGAGTTTGTCATAATGAAAATAAACATTGTTAACGGGTTAACAAGATATTATAATCATTAAATAACTCAATGTAAATTTAATTATATTCTTGCGAACATTCTACATGACAACGTTCATTATAATAAATTTGTTTCAATATCAAGCTATATTAATACATATCGTAAATCGTAGGAATTTATTATTGTCAGCAATATCACTCCGAAAGAGTTGATATAAATTCATTGGCTAATGCAACTATAAAATATAATACAACATTTAAACTGTAAAACGCGTATGTACTTAACTTTTACATTTTATTATATATGTGATAAATTAAATGTTTTAATATAATTTAAAAAACCGCATAGCTATATGAAAATCCTTAATATAAAACATGATTTTATTCTAATTATTTGATTAAAATACGAAAAAGACAATTTAGAATCTGTAATTATGAATTATCAAAAAAATATCAATTTCATTTTTGAACTTTATCTATACACTTACTTCAAAAGTACTAGAAATAATAAAATACGTGGTGTATTATGTTCTAATGTAATAATAAGAAAATATATATTTAAACAATATCATATTAGAGAGAAGTATACATTGAACACAAATACAAATGTCTTATAAATAAATATATAAGTATATATATATAGTGCGTAAATGATAAGTGGGAACACTCAAAATGCGTATCTTCATGCAATTTGAATTTGGTTTTTTAGTTGGTTATACATATATGTAAAAATACAGTGTGCCAACGATAAACGAGAATAGTCAATATCTTTGCGCAGATTCATACAATTTGAATTTGATTTTTTTAATTGGTTGTTATACTTGGAAACTTGGTAATATAGGTACATTTAGATGGTATTTGAATTTTTTTTTTGGTAATTAAATATTGGCATACGCAAACGTAAACGCAATACAACTTTTTTTTCTCAAAAATTGCTATAACATCGCCAATATGGAACATAAAAATTCAACTAACTCATAAAAATTCACGAAAAGAGGTGGAAAAAAAATAATCTATGGTCAAAATTAAAGGTTGCCATTTAAGAAAAATAAGTCGTATTGCACATGTGCATATCTAATTACCAGGGATAAAACCATCATACACCATCAAAATGTTACCAAGTATAACAACCAATTAAAAAAAAAATGTATAAAAAATCAAATTCAAATCGTATGAATCTGTGCAAAGATATTGACTATTCTCACTTATCGTTAGCACACTGTATTTTTACATGGGTATATATATATAAATGTACTTTAGTTTGATTTTAATCTTATGAGTTATATACTCGTGGATGATATGTGCAATATGTTTTACAATATCTTGTTTTAGGAAATACATACGTCGAGATTATTAAATGGCTTATGCGTGTTACGATAAGATAATATGAGAAATGAGACATATTACATAGTAAGATAGTTGTCGTATTCAAATAGAGAAAGAAGGAAAGAAAGGAAGAATTTATAGTTAAATGTAGTTGGAAGCATTGTATAAATAGGCGATATTATGTGATGCAGTCGGCTGCAATCAAATACTTAGGAGTAAAACTGAGAAACAAGAATAATATATACATCTAACTAATTGTAGATGCTGAGATACCTAATTAAGATCTGTAATTAACATCCCATTATATTTTATAATATGTAAGAAATTCCTTTATAAATATGACGCGTTTTTTATCTTTCAATTATCTAACTCTACGGTTGAAGATGTATAATTAAATGATTCATTTATTAAACATTCGCTAACGTTTATAGACTTACACAACTTCAAATTCAATGCAATACTACACAGGTATAGATTTAAAAGAATCAATTTCAAAACATAAACAGTCTATATATATAATGTTCATACAACTGCGTTGCATTTGTTTTTCACGTTGGTATATTATATACCCATCAATTATGTACTAGGCAATAATCGTTAAAAAATAAAGAAATTATATCTGTTCACACCACGTAAGTTTGTTTCCAATCAATACGTATGATGCGTACGGTTTATAAAAACGGGTTCTGTAAGTGAACGAGATACGTCTCGCGTTATTACTTATTACAACTAAGCATACGAGTTTTGTAGGTGACCACCAATGTGTTAATCAAAAAAAAAATAAAAATAAATAAAAACACAAATTCGTTTTTACACATAGTAATAACACGTACGTACACGATTTATATTCGGATATATACATATTTTTATTAGTATTTATACGTACTTCGATGGAATACATGTATACGTTCGTCGATGGTGCTCGTGGCTAACGTCGTTGGTGGTAAATGTGTATAGTTTCTCAATACATGTTATTACGGGCAATATAATATAAACTATTGCTTTCTTATATGCTACACGTGGCTATGCATAATAGTATATCAATTCGTACGGTAAATATGTGTAATTTGAAATAAATAATGTCTACATTTACAAGTATATTTTATAAAAATAGACAACAGTATAATCATAAAAATAATATTACTCGCTTTATATTATGCTATAGTTTAACAGTTGTATTTACGGAAAATCAAATCTCAGTTTTTGGTAAAGACTGCAAGAACTAAAATGGAAAACACGAAATCATAAAGAGTTTCTATATTACTATCGCTATACATTTTTGTCGTATATGGACAATGTGAAAAAATATAAATAAATAAAAGTTATTTAAATACTAAAATCGTAATATAAGTATTGGCAATAATATTTTTTTTCCTACGAGCAACATTATATGTAATTAAGATATAATTTACTACTAAAAACATTGTAGCAACACAAGACACTGTATTACTGTAGGGTCTTTATAATGACCACTTCTCGTTGGAGCTAGTGGAAGCTAGAATGGAAGTCAATGTTTGAATAAAATTGATCAATATCCGTGAGCTTTATGATTAATTGACATTTTGTCATATAACTGCAGCAGGCGTGGATCTAAGACATTTATTTCGGGTGGATCTACATAATTATGATAAATATACATCAAAAAATGAATACATGATAACATAATATTTTAAAAGTAAATCTTAATATTTATATCATAAATTATATAATGTTATGTTAAACATTTAAAATCAGTAACCTGCACGACATTACAACAACAGGTACTTAAAATCTAAATCATTGCTGAAACTTTTTGGTAGATTCAGGCCCACTCGTTCTACCCTCTGGATCCACGCCTGGACAGCAATTTTAATTTGTTAAAAATGATAATACTCGTTTAAGAATTGAACCGAAAAGTTTTGGTTCACAACACATTTAGCTAATAAATTTCAAAGGGTGCTAATTCAGTTTTACTCAATGTTAATGGCTCAAAGTACCTTGCTAATCTACCATGTATAGCCGTATAAGTAAGTACATCGAACGGTATATACAATTTGTTATTAATACTTGAAAACAAAAAAACATCTATAATTAACGAAAAAATGAAATATTAATCAGACTCTTAATTTTATTGGTACCATATTACTTAATTGTATTAGGTATTCATTTTTAATATTATTCATTAGGTACATTCAAAAAACAAAATTATACACAAATTCGTATTTCACCAAACAATTATTCCAACATTGGTAGATTTTGTCAGTTAAACATTATAATAATATTACATTAAATAAGTGTTAATAAACTCTTGGACATTTTTTGGTCATTATGGAATGTACAGGAATTTCTTTTAGAAACTTAATAAATTACACACTTAAATTTCATGCAAAAATTGTTGAAATTAAGAGTTTTAGAATAATAAGTGTATAATATCTTATATCGTGTTCGAGAATGTATAGTATAGATACACTGTAAATACCTTATGAACAGAAACTTAGATTAGGAAAAAAATCAGTACAAATTAAATGAGTACCACTTCATCAATATAAAAGGAGGAGATTCGAAAAGGAAAAGAAGATCGAGTGGGACGTAATGGGACTTTAAAAAATACAAGGGGAAAGTAGATCAGAACCATATTTGATTTGACTGAAAAGAGATCGGTATGAAAGGAGATATTATAGTCAAGAGCCTATATAATATAAGTTATCTATGAAGAATCCACATTGGATATTACAGGAGAGAGAATAATAATAAAGCGATATAGTTTACAAGACGTATATGTATACATCTACTATAGTTTTAATCGTATGGAAGAAAATAAATAATCTCTTTGACGTTATAATTTTGTTTCACATTTCATAAGACAGTTAAAAATAAACGGTGTACCTATATAATTCGCGAAGAAAAAATAATAGAATATAATAATGCTGATGATGGTGCTATCGTAATATATTATACTATTTCTTATAGAAACGTTTAACAATAAAATTATTTTTCGCATAAATGTGTATGCCACCGGTCGCATACTACGACCCGTCATATACGATATCCATAATTATTTAGTTAGGAATATAATAGTAAATAAGTTCGGAATATTTTTAATTCACGAATAACTATATTACATCTTATTATACGCAGTGTAATTGTATCAATATGAAAAATAACGTGTGATAAAAAAAAAAAAACTAGTTTGATTTTGTACATATATACCTAAATATAACAGAACTATTGAATTATAGCTCCCAAGATTTATGCACTAAGCTAAATTGGACCCTTCAACAAATATTTTATAAATTCATTGTTTATCAAAGTTGATCGAAAAAAAGTTCAACTGTAGATGAAAAAAAAAATGAACGAATATTTACCGACCCGCACTGTTTTAATATTGTTTCATATAGGCTTACATTTGTTCGCAAGAATTCTTTTATACTTAAATCTGGATACTATATCATTGTCATATTTCTGATTTTACCCTCCAAAATTTGTATTTTTTCTTCCTTTTTTTTTTTTTTGTGTTATTTTTACATTGGAGTTTCTTATAATAATTTCAGTATCCACTTAAATATACAATACATTTATAAAATTGTAAATATTTGAGTGAGTAGAATAAAATTGAGAATTAAATTTTGAATAAAAAGGTTCACGTCAATCAGTAGTAAGACACTATACTGACTTTTTATGTCCAAATTAGAGGTGGAAATAAAGAATTATTTTCAATATAATCTATAACTAAGTAGTCCAAAAACTTTCCAACTTTTTTATTATCTCGCTGTATCTCAGCTAGTTCGAATGAAAAACAATCACTGACTGATTGCAAATCTAAAAATAGTAAACCAAATAACATATTTGTTAAATATTCATACCTATTTTCGTTTTTTGTTTATACTTAATGTTTTAATTACTTTATTTTAATTTTAATTTCATACTTTTTCACCTTTGTTATTTTGAGAACCACTTATTGAGAATTATACTGGGAGCCAGTTTAATGGTTGCCTTACATAAAGAGGTAGAAAAATGCACAAATCAAAATTGAGGATAAAAATATAAAGCATGAAACTGATTATATAATATTTATATTAACAAAAATAGTACATATAATACCAATATAAATATTAATAACAATGATCACGATATGATGTTCCATTGATCGACAACTTAAACGATACTAATTATGACTTCACTCTCGATTGTATATAACAATAAATATAAAACTCATAGATCTAAATAAGGTTGAAAGTTGCTACTTTAAATAATTTACGAAACTTTCTAGTTAAACACGAACATGTGGAATAGTTAAACAATGAATTGTTGAATAATGATTAAGGATTAATGAATAACCAAATAATGAACGATTATAAAATCCGTTGTAATTTTTTACGAAACATTTACGACTTTTGTATTCGTTTTAAAATATATTTTACGAATGATCTCGGTAGATATACATTCGGATGTTGCAAAATTATCGTTATGGCACATTGACCAGACCATTTTATAATTTCTGTATTCACCAAAAAAAAGTTAACCTCGAGCATTAAAATTGTCGTTTTTTATTTACAAAATATAACATTACACGCAACAATAACGGGTATGGTGCGTGTACGGCGTACCTATATAAAATAATAATATCTATCAATTATACTTGGATATAGGGTAGACCGCCATCGTCGATATTTCTAGGTATATAGAGATATCATTATTACCTTAATATACCACAGTTACATTATGACACGGAATCATGCGGTGTAACGTGTTTTATACCTATGGGAGTTTCTAAATAAACGCAATTGAACATACAAGTACCGACAGGGAAACATGTGCAGGTACATAATTTTTCATACTACATTTATAAACCTTTATGCAATTCGGTTTTCAGAAGAGAGAGGAAATTGTCGCACTGCAGTAAAAGTAACGGATCATATAATATTATTTATAATAATTTGAATGACCACACGTTATACTTTGAAAATGATTACTTAAACTCGACACACATGCGTAGGTAAAAAAACCACCTTATTCTATAAACCACTACAGGTATAATAATATAGGTTCATCGAAGCGTTGAAATCAAACAATTATTTATAATATACGAGTCAACGCCCAATACTTTTGTCGGATTTTTTTTTTACATAGAAAAGTATAACTTTTAAGCCACAAAATATTGTTCAATTAATATTAAATGCGGATACGAAACCAAATCGAAAATATTTTTTTGCAGTATATTTATTCCATTTTATACCTTGTATTTTTACTATGGTATGATAAATTTTACTGTATTATACAATATATTATACACATTTTACACAGCGAACATATAGTTCATAATCTTTTATTAAAAGATATACAAATTACGTACAAAACTTAGACTTGAATATCTACTCAACAATTGCCCGTTCAAAAATTGAATCTTTACCAAAATTGGAAAAATAACAAATTTAAAATAAAAACAGTTATAAGAATAGGTAACCAAAAAGTAATACCTAGTTATTAATAGTGAAATACTACGAATTGTTTTCTCACTAGTTTGGTTCTGTACACGAGTACAATTATTGCGATAAACAATAATGCAGTGTTTAAAATAACTGTACACGAACACGTAGAGTGTTCAGTGCGTGCACCCTTAATAATATGGTATCGAATACAAATATTTGTATTATACGTTCATTCGTATATACATAATATACGTAATTATGATTGTCGGTATTTTGTATTTTGTCATCAAATGCGCGGTAATCGAACAGATATAGGTATTCGTGCTCCGAGAAATAAATGTAATTAGCATACAGTTTATTAGTCAAGTACGAGCAAATAATGTATATAATATTAACATAATACGTTAGATACGATTGTTTGAATGTGACCGATCAGAAGCAGCCATGAACATTACAATATATATGTATATATATAAACATTATAACACCGAATGAATCGGCGGCGGCGTAGTTTTTATATACTCGCATAGTTCTAATTTCGTATTCTGTGGCACGAAATGAAAGTAACTTTTTAATAGTTTTTCCTCTTATCCGTGTTTTATATAATATAATAATAAAATGTCACCGCTGCGAAAAGTCACGGTAATTAGTCGGGTACGAAATGTCACGTTCGGTTCCACATTAGGTCTCTCTCGTATAAATAAGTAATAGCTTCGGGATGTAATATATAAGTATGCAACACGCTTGCGCACATTATAATATATCTGTATATATGTATATATATATATATATATATATATATATTTATAACGACGTCGTCATCGTCGTCGTCCAAACCGATATGGCACGACGTTGTTAATTTAAATCGTATACACAAATCGGCCACGGTCGCTGTGAATTCGCGTACGTCCGCCTGGGAGGGTATTATTATATACGATTCAATGTACGTAGGTATACGCGTAAATATATAGTGTTGTTTTCTTTCTAATCAAATTGTTACGCCTAGTTTTTTTTTTTTTATGTGTGTGTGTGTGTGTGTACAACGTGTACCCGAGGAATCGAGCATTTCAAAAACTACGCATACCTACACCTATATAATATTGTGTACGGTTGCATAGAAAAAAAAGGAAAAAAAATAAACCCAAGTTATCCACGCGCACGGCTGTGGTAAATCGCGTTGTAAAAATCTCCTTTAATCGCCATCGTGCGTCGGTCGAAATAACACACGCAGCATGGTCGGTTCGGCGATCTGCTGCTACAAGGGGGTGGGGGATATTATATTATATTATATATTAATCGATCGCGTGCGTTGAGAAAAGAAAAATGGGCGGGTGCGCATTTAAACAGCATCGTCGTGCACAAAAGATGAATGAGACGATTTATTATTAATATAACATATACAGTTCAGTTATATTAATACACCGATACCTATTCGTCTTATGTGTGACCTGTGGCCGAAAACCCATACGTAAACGCATATTATACTATTATGCAGTGTTGCTACCCTGAGCGCCATAAGTCCATTAAACGTCGATTCAATGGGATCCGCGCGTAAAATCGGTTACAATTTTCCTTTTCAACAGTTCCATTCTCCCCATTTTAGATTTTCACGCTGACCTATAATACTATTACATTTTATCATGCATTATACATATGCGTGCGTGATGATGTGTGGTAATAACGTGCAGAAATAATAATAATAATAAAAAAAAAACCATATAATAATAATAATATTAATAATAATACGATGGTTGCTCTCGTGCCACGACGGACAATAATAACGAAACCAGCGTATATGTACGCGCGTATAACGAATCGTTTGTATTAAAAATATCCTAATGCACTAATATAGTTTGGAATTTTTTGGCACACCAAAGCATCTCGAAAGAGATTTATACGATTCCAAAGAATAGCGTTCGCAGATGGTGTTTATTAAGTCGTCATGCGCCAATTGAAGTTTGAATAGTATTACAATAGATTAAGGTTTACGTCTCTTAAGATCATTTGCAGAAATATAATGAATAATGAACACATGTTTTTGACACAATAGGTACGTCGCGTTAATATGTGCTCGTAACAATCATATGTAACCGAAGAGAATGAAAACGATTAATCGGTTGAAGTGAAAAATGTGTTATAGCTGGTATGTAGGTTTTCTCTAGGTATAGATAAGTGTTTTAAAATAAAAACATAAAATTATTGATACGCGTGTCATTACATATTATGTAGTGTAAGATGATATCATGTTATTATTTAAAAACACGAATATAAATATTATTAATTATTCTTATCATTATTAAACAAATTATTATTCATAGATATTCATAGGTACAGAAAATTAAGAAGAATATAATACTATTGTAAAAATAAACAATAATCAAAAAACTTAATTTCAACAGAAATTACCATGAAAATTTATCACCTATACTTTTTGTTAATTTTTAGTATACGTTTGATAGCAATATTACTATAATAATATTACGTAAATATATTATATTTTCGTAAACGAATAATTACCAAATACAAGGGTTAATCGTTTAAAACCTATAAATTACATGGTAGCTGACACTAGAAATAGTGTTTATACTATGTTTATACTAGGGCTGCCATTTATTTGAGATTAAAAATTGGGACATTTAATTTTAGGGACCCCTCCAAACATTTGAGCTTTGTGTGCACAACATATTAAGGTATATATTAATATATTATATATATATATATATATATATATATATCTTAATTCATGATATATATTAGCTATTTGTTTGGATGTATACAATTTGGCTTAATCTAATCACTGATAATAATATATCGAATTGAGCTACCTTTAGTTCCGCGGTGTATTCGTTCAAATAACCACCGTATAATGGGTCTGTCTATACACAGTCGATTAGAGCACCACCGTCGTTATCATTTTGTTGTTATTAAAAACAAAATTATTATCATATATATAATCTTATTATCCATTATAATAATTAATAATAATCAAAATTTTAAATTATTTAATAATATATTTTATAGACTGCCACAACATATCCAAAACCTAATTCCAACAAACGTTTAGTAAACACATTAAAATCATTAGTTTCTCCTTGAATAGAAATATTATTCACTATGCTTGAGCAGCTGTCTAGGAAATTTTTCAGACAGTTGAAATATGTAGTGTCTTCCATTTTCATAAAAATAATAATTTAAAAAAACAGTACCAAAGATAATTCAAAATAAAATAAATATATAAATAAATAAAATGATTGAATCAAAAAACTAAAAGAGCTTCATAAAATATGTTTCATACAGGTACAAATAGTAATACAGTGGAATAACAATATAATAAATATGAATGAAATATTATTAATTATATTTCTAATAACACCTACCCTATCGAGCAACTACCTAACATTCCCCATATTAGGGAGATGTTGAAATTATTATTTGGCTATTGAGGTAAGATAAACATTTAATTTGCAAATTAATTGACTCCCGTCTCCCAATATACCATTTATCGTTAATCTCTACTTGCCAGTGGTATAATATGGCACCTATAATACATTTTTAAATTTTTTATAATTTACTATTGCACGAAACTCTAGTTACTCTAATGAGTTAGGTATTTCAATTAGTTAAGATATTATATTTATATTAATGTTCCATTTCAGTAATAGTTCCATTTCTATAGTCAGAAGTCCTGTCTTATACTAGAAGGTTTTGTAGTACTAAGTATATTTATTATAATGGATGATAAGATTATATATATGACAACAATTTTGTTTTTGATAACAACAAAATGATAACGACGGTAGTGCTCTAATCCAAGCACCGGCAACCCGCGGCCCTCCAAATATGTTTCATGGTGTTTAAAATTTCAATTTTAATAATTATTTATAAGCTTTTAAATTTTCTCTACTAATGTATTTAATTAAAAATTAGTTAATAAAGACAACAGAAATGTTAAACTCATAATATGATTGTTGCTATATGTAAATATATAAGTATTAAATGTTAAAATTATATTTTTTAATATTTTGATTTTGTATGCGGCCCTCCATAAAAAACTAAAACAAATTATGGCCCGCGTAGGTAAAAAGGTTGCCAACTCCTGCTCTAATCGACTGCGTATAGACAGACCCCCGTATAATCAGTCTTATCATTTTAAAACACAGACAACTTCATGAAACCGGTATTATTTTTTGTCCCGACCGGGACTTATCGAATTACAGGACAGCGTTCTTGAAACCGATAGTGTCCCGACTAAATCGGGACGAATGGCAGCCCTAGTTTATATTTGAGTTGCTATCCCCCATCGTCCATACATTAACTTAATAAATAACTGTCAAGTATTAATACAATTTACAAAACAATATGATTTGAGATAGAGAAAATGATAATTAGTGAAGTAAATTCAGATGTGTACTTGTTAATATCTTCGTATTATTCATGTAATAAAATTAAGTGACAAAGGGTAAGACTCTTAAAATCGGATGAAATGTTACAACCGGGTGGGATATAAGGGTGGTTGAAACATATTAATGTATTGGTTTTTGAAACTAATTTACCAATGTTCTTAATGCTCTCAAAAAAAACGATTATGAAAAAAAATGGTCGAGTAAATAAGCTTGTAAGGCTAAATGGTATAGTAGTAGAACCAAATTTCTTATTAACGTAGATTTAATTTCAATCGAAAATTTATGTTTCGAGTTTCCAAGACAGTCAAAAATTCAAAATAACAAACAAATAACTAATATTACAGTCTGTTAGATCAATGTGTTATAAAATACATTATCAACACGTTATAAAATTGGTGCCAAGTTTGAACCCGTGACTGGGTTGAAGTTTCTTGCAATTTTTAGACTGTTTTTCTCAATAATTTGTTAAACTCTTGAAAAATTCAAAAATTATTTCCTCAAAGTATATCTATCAAAAAAGTGCCTGGTTTGTATATGTCGTGAATCAATACTTCCGGTTGAAATCATATGTATATACTGGCACAATGGGTGATAGTAATTTGCGTCACCAATGACACATGTAATTTGCGCCACTTACAAGTTACAGATAGTAAAAGTTACATATAATATTTATTTACATATTATTTTTTTATTCTGTCATTTTAAGCGCAAATTATATACGCCTGACATGATTGCATCAAATGCTGTAAAAACATTTTAAGTACTCAATAATATATGATACCCTGCCGGCGTTAGTAAATATTTGATTTGGTCCCGTTAATTTTACACTGTGGACATATTATAATAAACATGCAAGCCAACATTTTATTAAGAATAGCACGCACAATTGTACTGTATAGATTTTTCGAATGTACTACAAGTATAAAATGCATGTATATAGAGTACTATACAATTTCCATGCATTAAACATTTGAAGTATAATTCAGCATTTCAGTTCAGTTTTCGGTATTAAGAATCGATGTAAAATTTTTAATTCAGATTGACTATTACTGGAATGTTGAATAATAAAAAAGAACATATTTTCGTAATTCCAATATATTTTCTTCATTTTGCTAATTTGTTCAGTATCTAATTGAAAATGTGGGAATTACTAAAGTACCTATAAATTATTCGAGTATAAATGATGATCTAGAGGGCTTTGTGCTCGTATAGATATTAGCAGATTCAAAGGAGTCATACAGTTTCTATCATACAGATCTTCAACTGTGGTTGAATTACATTGGTATTATTTTATACAGTAAAATAATCAACATTTTTTTTTTTTTTTTTTTAACAAAACAAACAAATTTTATTTTTTGATCACTGTGCATAATAAGTGTCACAAGAAAAAAAGTAAAACTAAATGTAAATAAAATTAATATAATATGATGTACACTTTTATTGTAGTTATTCTATAGTTTGGTTTGGTTTATTATATAGAAGAAAGAGATTTTGGATCCATCCCTGAGTATAATACATTGTAATATAGGTTGACGGTTGTAAATAAATACATAATGTGGTATGTGCGAAACTCGTCGGTAAAAGTGTGTAAGTATAGGAAAAAAAAACGATGAAAAGAGGGCGAAAAACGAATCACAGCGCGTTATCGCCATAATAATAATAATAATATTAATCGAGTGCGCATATTAGTCGGCGTGTATCCACTACCCATATATATATATATATATTATATGTATAATAACAATATAATGCGTTGTGGCGGCATATAGGGACCTATTGTGTGTTCTGCAACAGTGCATTAACTTTGCATTAAATGGCTGCGCGGCTACAGGGCGAGGGGCACTGTATACCTACAGCCGCGCGAACGGCAGCCACAGCAAAACGGTCGAGCAGATGTGTACCGATTCGGCAAGGTCTCTTTTAATCCGGCTCGATATCGAATCGCCACCTAATTTGGGGTGACGGTTTTGCCGAGTATGAATCGTTTAGAACACGCACGCACACGTCACTCGCGAAATCTGTATCGATGTGTACATTATGTTATGTTACGCCGTTAGTGACTTCGCGTATTTGTTGTCGACGATGATGATGATGTAGATGATGATGATGATGATGTGTTAAATATAATAATAATAAAATATATAATACACGATTGTGTGTGCGTGAGTGTATGTGTGTGTGTGTGTGTGTGTGTGTGTGTGTGTGTATGTGTGTGTGTGTGTGTGTTTGTGTGTGTGTGTGGCGCGCGTGTAAACTATACAATGCCCCAAAACTATATTATATATATATTATCCGTCTACGTCGCTTTTATTGGACCAATTTGTTACGATGTGGCATTTTTCAATGGACCTGGACACCCGCCGGCCTACTGGGTGTACTACACAATTACACCATTTCACTGCCGCCGATCGTATACATTATATAGTCTTCGTGTTACATTATTATTATTGTATACAGAGCCGTTCGACTTCATTAAAACCGTGGTACCAATGTACCATTACAATCATCCTTTCTTCAAAGAGAACATATTATTGTGAAAAACACCCTGCCCTTAGGGTCTGGGTGGCCTCATGTCATCGATATCGTATAATATAAACATCCAACAACAATACGACCTTTTAAACGGCCCTAAATTATATGTACAATCGATTCACCTTCGTGATGTGTATCAATTCGAAACCCATGTTTTCAGTGCGCATTGACTCACATAATTCACTTTTGAAAATTAATACTATATTAAACATAACGTCTATACCGTGGCTTATTCAAGTGAATTATTTGAGCCAGTTATTTTAACTAAATAATACTAAAACGGATTTGTAAATTGTCGCAGATAGCTGCAGCTACCGAAAAAAAGAAAAATATTGATGATTTGATTGTCAAAATTATCAGAAAAATTAACAACATGAATACCTACCCATTAAAAATATTAGGTAGTGGTTAGATATCATTTAAATTCAAAGAACCAAGATTTTTTTTTTCAAACATACCTGAACGTAAATACAACTGAAAATCATTATAAAAATATTAAAGACACTTAGGTATACGCATGTGTTTATTATGCTGTAAAAATATTATCTTGGCAATCAATACAAACTACGCGTACAATTATGACATAAGATACATAAGATAAAACAATTAATATAAAACCATATTACACAAATATTTAAAAGTGATACAGTTGAGGGAACAAAGAAATTCTCCCCTAGTCAATAAATAAATTAGGTGTCTAAATAAAAATAATTATAATTAATTTCGCTTACAATTCATTCTTGATACTCGTATCTATTACGAATTAATAGAGCTCAAATACATGGGTAAATATTTAAACATTTTATTTTAACCAATAATTTAAATTTTTTTTTAATGTTACATATTTTGCGAAATTGGTATGCACAGTAAATAAACACATTTATAAACATTTGGTTATTTACACCACAAATACATATTTTATAGAACAATGCGCATTGAAGTCAGTTTGGTTAGATCGATTATTTATTTCTTTACTTAAAATAATAAACCGTAAAAATATCATGTCAAGTATCAAGGTTACATCACATAAAAAATTTCATTCAAGGATAATGATTCTTTAGTGTGTATTTTTAATCACTGTTTTCCAATAAAACGTGAGACTGTTTTTAGGTTATTCAAAATCATAATAATAATTATAATAATAATGATAGTAGATATACTACCTAATAAAATAACCAACCACGAAGTTGTTTTTAGTTTAGTTGATTTTATATGTCCTTAAACATGAGATTTTGGTTCAATATTGTATGATTAAAAAAATGGAACTCTTCAAAGGAAAAAAAAATTAAATACATAGAAATTAAAATTGTATTAATGATGCAAGGTGAAAAATACACCTATCTATTTTATTAGTGTTTTTTTGTAAATAAGTTTTTGATTAGTAAATTTACATTAAAAGTTTTATACGGCATTTCTTGAATAAAAAAAAAAAAATAGACTCAATACAATAAACTGGCAATTATTTCAGTTTTTTAGTTTAGTTTTTATCCACATACATTTTCTTTAAAAATAATAATAATGAATAATTCAAAACTCGATTTTATTTGACATGAATTTATAATTTATGTTGATAAAATAAATGAAATACTGTAAACGCTGTGATCCTAGCTATATGCTATTTCACCATTTTAATCACTAAAAAAATTCATAAGATCTGAATGATGAACAATAATTTAGATGGGAATATATGTGACATTGTGACGTACTCCATTGAATTATTGCTTTGAGCAAACTTATTGCTTAGAGCCGTTACAGACGACCGATATTTTATTGTACGATTAATTTATATACAGTTTAATTTTTCTGTATAAGAATCGTACGATAAAATATAGCTCGTATGTAACGGTCCTATGTGTATACAGTTTGCTCAAAGCAATAATTCAATAAAATGGTGTACGTCACAATGTCACATTTGTTTCCATCTATGTTATAGGTGTTTATGTGTATAATTTTATTTTTTTCAATAAATACATTTATTGAAAAAAATCTAAAAGTTTTGTATTCCAATAATAATTATTAACAATACAATAAAGAGGCAAAAAATATAAAATAACCCATGTCAGATGTAAAGAATTGTTATATTATGATAATGTTTTCTGAATACGAATGATTAGGAAAACGTTGATTGCTGGAATCAATTTAAAAATATTCGTTTTCCATCTGAATGTATTTTGATGTGTATAAAGTTTTGTATTTTTGAGTTGATACTACGGAGATAACCTCATTATACTCGTAAATATGCTATACGAATTAAATATATTGTTATAATTATTAATTGAACGGCATTGTGGCGTGTGAATAAAAACATGTGATATAATTAATAATATAATAATTTACATGGAAAACGGATCCGAAAGAGAATAATCACACACGTGTATAGCGCCGTGCAGGTTATGCAACCGGGTGGGCCGATTTGTCTCGCACGCTGCGGTGGTCCTCTCACATTGTGCCTAATCATCCACCATTATTGTTGTTATTATTATTACTATGAGTGTGTGTGTGTGCCTGTGTGTGTTTGTTTGTGTGTGTGTGAGTGTGTGTGTGTGTGCCTGTGTGTATTTGTTTGTGTGTCTGTGTCTGTGTGCGCGCGCTCGCGCCTAACCGTCAGCACTGTGATGCTGTTGCTTCATGGCCATATTCCCAACTCTATATAATAATGTATATATTATTATATTATAATCATAGCCGCATTGACTACCTATATATTTTTCACGCTTCTACGCGTCATGTCCACAAACATAATTGGTTTATCGACGCTGTTTACTCACCAAAAAAAAAAAAAAAAAAATCTTGTATAATAAAGTATATAAGTATTATACCATTACACATTATAACATATAATGTAGTATATATAATATGATACAGTGGTGTCACATACATCTACTACCTACCTACATAGGTATCATCTATTAAGTATTCGAGACATTCAAGGATTCAAGTAGGTACGTTATATCTATCTAATTGTTATACACTTATATAGGTACGCTGATTACAAGAATATCACAAAGCGTATTGTATTATTCATATCAATTTATAATTGGTTAACTAATTTGAACAAGTTAACCAGGAGAAATGTAAATATTGAACTTAAAGTTAGAAGCTATTATTTAGAACTTACAAAAGTACAAGTTAAATTGTCAAAAATAGTAGTTTAAGCTTGTATTAAATATTAATAGTTTTAATAAGTTTAATGTTAATAATATGAAATCTTTACAAAGCTATTATATTATTTATGTACGTTATTTCGAATTCCATTAAAATCTAGGTATTCAACACCCTGTTTCCTACAATTATAGTTGTTATTATTCTTATTAAATATTACATATATTTATATTTTTAAACTTTATTATAAAAATTAGAAATAAATGAACTATAACCGTTATATCGTAAAATTCATTAACCAATCATTTATAGCTCCACATCACGAAAGAAAAAAATGTACCTAGCTCGTCAGTTAACTTATAGTTGAAAGAAACTTAACTACATCAAGATTTAAATCTTTTAACTCATCTAGGCTTGAGTTATAACAATATCTTACGTCATAGAGTATAGGAATAACCAAGTTATATGATGTATATTATACATTGTACACCTATTCACAAAAGTATACTACATGTTTGTAGACCGATTACAGAATATTACAATGTAACATTACAAAAGTCGAAACACCAAACATGATATGGCAAATAAATGATTTTTCCCCGTCGCCCGTTTATGAACACGCATTTTGCATAGAACGGAATATGTGTGCGCTAAATGATAATAATATATAACAATAATACATCTCAAAATCGATATTATGTAGAACAATTTCCTACACCGCAAGATCTTGATTATAGAGATTCGTTTATAAAATGTATATACTCTACATCGAGGAGTTAAAAAATTCATCGAGTTATAAATTGCAATAGATACTATATGGCATATAATATTTAAGTCGAGTCGCTGATTTATTATGCATTCGTTTTTATACTTTTATTGTTATTGTTATATGGATGAATTTATTTAAGCATGTTCGGATATACTGCCGCAGCAGTACTATAATATACCTACACTTAACGTAATATTTTCGCGTTATTATTTTCATGAATTACTCTACTTGTCGGCAATAATGTAATAACAGATTATTTTGTTCGGTGTAAGCTGGTACCATACAGTTTTTTTGTAGCATGTTAAAGCTCAATTGCACCATTCGTGCAACGACCGATTCACGTGGACAGAGTATGATATCGTGGTACTATCCACTCGGTACCAATCGCAATCGAACGTTTTTATTGCCTTAACTTTTCAACAAAATAATCGGTTTTAGTGTACATGAATTCATGTTTCACAATAATAGACATAATATTAATAGGTATATTATATAATACATTGTATGAATCGTAGTTAAAGCATTCACGAATTTAGTATTGATAATATTGTACCTAAAGGGATATTTATTGTTTGATATCGTTTTGAGTTCAAGATAATTTTTTGTTTAATCGGCCATTCATTTTATATTCGTATATAGTACGAATATATATAGTATAGTATATATATAATACGTAGTAGTCTTTCATGCATTGCAGGTATTATGAGCACATAATTCATAAATAAAATGTTTGAATTTTAAATGCATAAAAAAATGAACATTTTAAAGCTAACGCACGACATGCACGTTTAGTGTGCACTTCAGTGATCTTGCGTCTGAAATTTGCGCATTTGATCGGCAACCGCCTGTATATAACCATTTTTTCACCTATACTTCGATTTATCGTTTAAGGCGCCACGTGTTTTTCACGCTCTAATCGGATCAAATAGGTTTGATTTCATTACATAATGAAATATTATACATTATTTATGTTACCTTATTGTATATTTTCAAATATTTATAATAAATATTAATCATTATACTATCCAGCAGACTTGATTTGTTGATCGATGATATAGCATATTATTTTTGCTTTTGGCTAATTTGCCTCATCAACTACTATAACTACCGAACGTCTGAACCATATTCGGCCGTTATCGCTGTATACAGGTAACGAATTACGCATTACGCATTCAACCTTGATATCGATGATGCCTATCACCAACAAATGATCGTATACGCGTCTTTGTGCACTGGCAAAATCATTATTAACAACTATACATTTTTTAATTTGCTAAAATATATGCGGTCGTTCTTAAATTCGAAATATATACTTAAGAGCTACTTCATGTGCCCGAATATCCGTGTCCAATTATGTAACTGAACTGAACGTATACGTTATCGAGTGTTCGTTGTACATCGGATGGAAATACAAGAAAGGTCATATGACGTTATAATAATATCGTAAACACGTCAAACCCACACACGTTGGTAAATTACATATTATTCCCTCCCCCCCTCCCAAAGAAATGAAAAGACATGAAATTAATTATTGTTATTTTTAATTATCTCCCGTACGAATCTCCGCATGTAACATGCGGTAGCTGTCAATAATAAGTATAATAAAAATAATCGAAAATGATTGACAGGGGAAAAAAAACAATGTAATGTAATTAATTCATTACAAGAACATAGCAAGCAGTAATACACTATTACCAGTGATCGAAGGTCTACGCGACTAGATCTACGGCAAATTAAGTCATCGTCGACCGTCGCGTGCTATATGCATATACATATATATAGGTATAATAGATACACATAGACGCACAAGCACATACAAAAGCACAAGCGCATACAAATGATCTTACACATACACACACACACACACACACTTAGGTATATTATGTCATTTGTTCGCTGCTGTCGGGTTAAAAAACTGATTTGATCTCAACGCGTGTGGTATGCTATATTTTTTTAATTTGGACATTACGGACGTCATTTATACCATTATGTTGCATAATGGCAAATGAAATGATAATGACGAATTTTATTGTGTTGGCCAAAACGCCGGGCCGGCACATCGCGATATGAGGTCTCTATAGTATAATATGTATGTGCGTGCGAGTATTGTGAAAACCCTACGGACATGCTGCAAGTGGGTGATGTTAAAAAAAAAAACCAAAAAAAAAGATATCCGAAACAAAACAACATAGGTACATTGTCTAGGCACGGTTAATACTATTTTTAATTAATAAAATGACTTATAGTTCACAATTGTGCTTAATATCACAGTCGAATGTATAAATTATAATTATACCTACGGATAACACGAGTTACATATTATGCAAAAATTATAATTTATATTTCTTCAATTTTTTCTTAGTTTTTCAAATTCAATATTTAACAGATTATTTGAATTACGTAATTATCAACTAAAGTTTACTAACAGTTTATGTTATTTACAAAAGTTTATGAACATATTGTATGCGCAGACACTTTTCGTATTCTATCTGCAGTTTTCGGGCATTAAAATCATACCACCAAACATATAAGTAATATATCTTTTGATTTATCCCCTTGGTATAGAATACATTAAAGTAAACTATTCAATAAAACTTTATAGCGATTTTATGGGTCTAAAATTATATTTATAGCCTATAGGTAATATTATGAAACATTATTTTTTTAATCGCTTTATTATCTTACGATTATTCGTAGTATTCATTTAAATACCAAACGAGAAAAAGTTACTATAATCAAAATCATCAAGTTTTAGCCTATTATAGTATAGATTTTAATGTTGTAATTATGGTTGCGAAAATAAAAACCAAATAATTTTTCAATAATATACTCGTATAATATGTGGATAATAAATATAGTAACCGAATTATAAGTTTAATTATTATCATTATCCAGAAATAAAAATAAATATTGTTATGTACTTTACATATTATAGTTTTTTATTAATATGTAATATTGTTTTGTGTCTCATTATTTATTAATATTTATGTTATAATTCACATGCTTTTTGTTAAAATATTATCACAAAATATTATAAATTAATATCAAATTCTATATTCATAGTAATATCGCTCTGACAAAGTGGTTATAGATTGATACCTGCTCATATTGAAGGTACATTAAAGATCAACTACGTGTTGTAGCGTTTGCATCCCAAAAAAACTATAAAAATATTCAGAGAGTATAGTATCTATCTATACATTATTGTATTATTTTATAATGTGGACAAACTGCTCAGTTTGAAATTATTAATGTAAAATCAAATGTATGGTATAAATTATAAGTATCTCTTTTTCATAGAACGTTAAAAAATTTATTTCAAACCAACATGCAAATTATAAATTGAAATGTGGATATTAGAGAATTGGACCTATGCAGTATTTAAATCAAATATAATTGTAGTGTAAGATTTCGAACAATATTGTTCTTAGCGTTTTTTTTGAAATATTATATGATGACTTTTTGGACACACTATATAGGTACATTATTATACTATGCAGTTTATATTAGTTGAATTATTACAGTTTCTCAGTTGTTCCATCTGGGAACAACAAAATCAATTTAAATTTACGCCGTAGATACTACACATTCCGTGTACATCTTCTAACTTAATGACTCACTACAGTTATGTACTTTATTTTGATAGGGTCTCACACTTTCCTCACGAAGGACGTGCGCTCATGCAAGTGTGATACGATAATAATAATAATATTTAATGACAATAATAAATTTAAAACAAACGACACGAATGTGTACAAAACAGAGTGATGTTGTATCGTGTGTGTTTGTAGTTGTAGGCGTATAAATCGTATAATACGAAGTGTAGGTACTCGTATTATGTGTGTGTGTGTGTGTGTGTGTGTGTGTGTGACTGCGGCGGCTTGCTAGGCGTAACCCGTGGCGGTCGCGTTGATTATACGACGATTCTCGTGTGCTGCGCCGTATTCGTTCATTCTTTTCTCCCACTTAACCCGTACTCTTTCTAGATTCCCCTTTGTTCCGTCTCACCGTTCCCCTCTTGACCCTCTTCTCTTTCCATCACAAGCACGCATTGATATGTGTACACACTAATTACACACAGGCCACACGCATGCGTCACGCGTGAACCTTTTGAAAATGTATATTTGTCGACTGTCATATAGATATATAGAGCACGAGTGTGTGATTGAGCGAGCGAGAGAGGAAACGCATTCAGCACGTCATGTACGCATTCGATAGAGATGGCCTGTGTAGTAAGTACTTAAAGCCGAAAAACTTATTTGTATCGTAGCGTTTCGTAATTAGAACAATTATTATAGGATAGATTGCAATCGGTTGAAATGTACGTCCACCGATATTCATAGCTCGTTGTAAATACGTCCTATATGGGTGAACTCAAATCCTCAATCTCCGTTACCGAGGTTGGTTGACCCATTTTGGTGTTTAAAACGTTTATCTGGAGTCTATCCGACGACCCGGTGAAGCCTAATTCTTGAATGAAACGATCCAAGTTGATCCGCTGAACTATCTCTGTGCCGATTTATTTACACGAATACAAGGTTTTGATTCCGTACCCTCTAAAAACAGTCGAGAAATTGGAAGTTGCAGATAATATGCATAAATTACTTAACTACTCAAATACTTATTGTTGAGCAACAATCGTATATCTACATTTTGTAATCGATCACATGTGGAGGGTGACCATGCCCAGGCTTGACCCCAAGTGAAATAATTTTTCCATGATTCTGATAATAAGGAAGGGTGATTGCAGTGACTGAAATTAAAAAGTGGTATACATAGTTTTAAATCAATTTATTGTTAGAGTTCAGTATAGCCGAAATAACTTCATTCCAGATTTTATGGAAAGGAATAAGTATAACATCAGAGAGTAATCGTCAATAGTTTTTAGTGTCTTCTAACTAATAAAAATCGTAATCTCGTGACAATGACATACATTGTTATATGTGGGCTATATCCACCTGCTCGGTTTTACAATTTATTTATACGCATGTAAAAACATGGCATATTTCTCGGCAACATTTTTTCTACCTCATCAACGTTATTGGATACAGTATGTTTCGATTCCATAACAAGGCGGCGACGGCGCGCGTATCGAATACTCATAAGTGTTGACGATCACACGAGTGCGCATAAGTATAAGTACTCTATGATGTACTCTATGTACACCTTTAGACACAAATGATCATTAAAATAAATTAATAAAACTAGTAAAGCACGACATAATATTATAATATGGTATAATACTATATATACTCGTAATAATATATACGGCCTTATAATATTATATTATTATGTTTTCCACGTGAAAAATGTCCAGTTTTTTTATCCGCTGTATAATATTATGTACATGTGTGTATAGGCCGCAGCCGGTGGGTATTATTTACACGGGTATGGAGTGTATTATAGATCCACCCGTTTTACGAAAACACACACACGCGTCTCGGCCAACGAGCGTAGAAAGATACATCAATCATCGTCGGCGGGGACGTGCGACGAGGAGCGCTCAACCAACATTATACTACGGATACCGGCATACAATACATGCACGAACGTTGTATATTATATTTATAATACAAAATGTGATACTATAATAATAATAATATACTGCCACCACACGTAGCATAAAATAATATATTATATTTTCCGTGTCGTCGTCGTCGTCGTCGTCATACACGAGACGAGTTGGTTGATTGAAACGTTATTAAACGCCACTACACCGAGGCGCGACTGCCGCTGCAGAGGCCACACTTACGCGGAACACACACGTACACCGTGCGCACACGTAGCACTCCATTATAGATTATGTACACACACACACACACACACACACACACACACACACATTCTTCTACTACACGTCGAGTAGTGCGATGTATATTTGTATTATTTGTATTATTATTATTATTATTATTATTTTTGTTGTGTTATTGTTGTGTGTTACACGCACGCTTTTTTGTGTTCTTGCGCTCGACTGGCAGATGGACACAAAGTGGATGGTGGAGGACGAGGAACAGGAGACCACGGCGTGTACCGAAACGCGTATACTGCCTTCAATGTTAATTCTTCCACTCGCACTGTTATTATAATAATCCTTTTGCTGAAAACCGCAGCTGTAGTACATCTCGTCTACGTCTTGATCGATTCGCACGCTTATAATTTTATCGTCGAAAGCATACATATACGGTGCAACCACCGCGTAATAGTTCTACGCGATGACAGTGTAATAGACTTCGACAACACAGCCGGTGACGTATGCCATACACGTTCAAGCTAACAAGGCCAAGCAGCATCCATCCCTCTCTCGTATTAGCCTTGAATTTTTTTTTTAATGAGACTGGAGCGAACCATTTTTTTCACTTCCGTCCTTCAAGTGCACATAATGAAATTATCGTGAACAATTTTACCTAATTTTAACCCATCGAAACGATTGATGTATAGAAGTGATAAGGATACTAAAGATTTAATCATTTTATCTGAGATCGTGTGGGTACATTTTCTGAATATGTACAATTATTTTACATGACGAATTAAACTTTTGAATCAAATTTATAAAAGTTTAAAACTAAAAAATTGGCCTAAACTGCAATCTCGGTATTGACCTCATGCTAATATTGATTCAATTTTCAAAATATTTTTCTCATCAATACGTCAATCGTAATGGTGCAAAAATAACTAAATAGTTTAGGATATATTTTTGCGTGTATGAAATCTAGAGTTAATCCGAGTTTGTTCTATACAGATAATAAATTTGTATTTATACCCTAGTGATACAAGTAGTAGGTAGTAGTAGCTTTCATAGAGGTTTCACTGATCGGTTTTGACGTTTTTCATTATAAGACATTTACGTTTTGTCTTTGGAAAATGTTCAATTTCATATTTCATAGTACAACATTGCTAGATTTACATTTTATTTTCTGTTTCTTTTATTTCAACGAGGATTCTTGAAGTTTTTGTTCTGAGCAAGTCTGCTTTTCAGACACGTTGTTCGATGACTTCTGTGCTTTTTTTTTAAATAAAAATTAGTTCTTTATAAAGACACGGTTGTATTCATAAATTTTTTATCAGAGAATTTAAATTTTTTTCGACGATGATTTTCCTTTAGTTTTTATAGTCCATATTATATATAACGACCAACTCATTTATTTCGTCGGTATCTCGTGCGCATTGATCTATTTCATATTTTGATATAATATATTATAATTTATCTTACTTGCTGAATCTATTATATCTATTTCGTATTTAAAAGATTTTTTAATTGATGAATTATTTTTCAAACTTTAAATTGTCTAATGCTATTTCAAAAATATCGATAATTTATTTCAATGATTCCATTTTTTATAAAATCAATGAAAGCCTTCGCTATCCTCGATAATTTTTCAGAAGTTCTCGAAAAATATCAAGTTAAATTTTAAATATGTTTATTTCTATATGAATCTGTAATTTAGTATTCAAAATATTTATGTTAACATTTATTTTGTTAATTGTTTCATTTCAGATGCACGCTGTGACTTGTGATATAAATTTACCATCCTCCATAAGTTTTGCGATTTTTTCATTACATTTAAAGTATCTCATCGCCACTGAGGAATTATAATTATAATATTTACATCGTGTAATTGTTTGGGAAAATGAACAATTACCTATATTAGTTTTTTCACGATTGTCGGTTTTCTTTCTCTAAATTATTTTCGCGTTCTACATTTGCTATCGTATAATACTATAGATTTTATTATTGCAGTAATTTAATTGGATTTTCCTATTGGACAAAATTCACACTTTTAATTTCATTGGATTTAAATGTAATTGAAATTATTTATTATTTTCACAATTTTATTGTAATGGAGTTCATTTTATGTTCAAAAAATGTTTTTTGTATATAAATCATTTAATATCTTATTGTTATTGGGTTTTGTTTTTATAGTTTACATAGACAAAATACTAAGATTGCTTACTTGCCTCGTTTTTTGTCAAGACTAATACAACAAACACCTAGCAATTATGCGCATGGAATATAGTGTAATAAAAATAGAGACACTAAAAATATTTCAATAATATTATATAGTATATTCTATATCTACTGGCCTGGGCATGTTTCGAAATTCGCAGTCGTGCAGTATGAATATTAATGCCAGTACACGACTTTTGACTTTTTTTATTAGCTCACTGAGCCTAATATTTTAAGTACAATAGGGAATATTCTGTAGTGGTACAGTGGTACCTAAAATACACAAATTACGATAATATATCACAGTACCATAATAATAATATATATCTTTATTATAAATAAAAAATACACAATTAGATAGTCAACTACTGAGAATTGCAAAAAACAAACAACTATAAAAATTATTTATTTTTTCTTGATCAATATTCTGACAAATGTAGAATTATAATTTCTCTTATACTTATAATATATTAATATCACCGTCCAAATTAAAAATCATTAAGTTAAGGAACAATAATATTACTAATAATATTATTTCTACCAGTAATCGTACAGTTTAAAAAACGTATTCATTTTTACTGTCACCTAGTCCTAATTAACTCAGTTTTGATAACTAACACATAATCATTTAAACACACTATCCATCAGTTATTTTCTTTATTGGTTTATTATGAACTACCCATGACATACGTGATACGACAAAAGAAAAATAATAATAAAAATGTATAATGTTAATGACTACGTCATACATGTATCATGCAAAAATAATGCTAATAAAAATATGATTATTGTAAGCAAAAAATACGATGCGATAATACCAAAAAGTTTCAATGAAAATATCACCACTATTCATTGTATACCTCATGCCAGAATAATCATTGTTTATCGGATTTTTTTCATCCTTTGATGATGAAGTGTTATCAGTTTATACCTGAACTGCAAATACATTATTGTCAAAATATTCAATTTTCTTAATTCCTTAAATTTTCTGTAAAATATACGATCGTATTTTGAAATATTTAATTATGATAATAATTAATAATTATTATTTTAAAATTAATCACCCCATGCGTACGAGACTTAAAAATTGAATCTTTGAGCTGTGACGATTGTTATACCAATATTGATAATACTTCATATACATAAATGTATGTACATAATCCCTCTACCCTTCCGGGCATGCAACATTATACTGTTGTAAAGTTTTACAGCCAATAAACATTAGGTTTAAGAAGAGGCACCAGTTAGAATAAATTAGTCCGCGGTCACCATCAAGCGCATCCGAACTCCGTTGGACTATGATTCAGTCCTATATTTGTTTACTTTATTTATCAGTGAGTCGTAATAAACATTTATATACTAATAATTATCTAGATAAATTCACATTTTTTTGTAAGTCAGATCCTGTGTACCATTTATGTTCTAGAACTAGGGTTATAGAAAAGTAAAATTATATTCAAAAGAATGTAACTCCTTAACTTTTTCCTTGTCTACATTATATTTAACTGGTCATCCCAGATAACGTTACAGAGCACAGTTCAATGCGTTTGGACTGTTTGGAGTATATAAAAAATGTACGAAAAAAATGATTTTTTTTTTTTTGTCGCCATAGTAACATAATCGTATAAAGTATAAGGTATAACGTTGTAAGCACTAATCTCTATATATAAAGTAAAGTGTACTTTAGCAATAATCAACGCAGAGCCGAATATATTTAAGTTATCGAATTGAAATGTTGAGGATAGATTATTATTATAATTCAAATTCCACTAAGAAAGGATTTTCAAAATTTTGATTTTAAGAGGTTGAAATCAGCTAAAATATCTATCTGTATATATATAAGTGAATCCCTATTTCATTTTATCACGGCATCACGCGTGAATGGCTAGACCGATTTCGCTTATTCTTTTTTTGTTGTGTTCGTAATTTTCAGAAAAAGATTCTTGCGAAACAAAAAAATCAAGAAAGTTGCACGGGTGACGGGTTTTACTAATTCAAGCTATAAAAGGTGGTTGATATTTTGGTCGTCATAGCGACTCGAAACTTTTATTAGTTAATACATATTATCCATTATCAAAAAATAAACACAAAAATATTACCTTGGTAACCGATAATGAAAAAAAATGTAATAAAGTATTACCTTACAAAGTAGGTACCTAGCTGACTAAACATAACTTGACTTTAAAAAATATTTAAATATGAAATAGTATTTCATTAAAAACTATTACCTGATTAATTCTGCCCCATGTGAAATTAAGTATACATAAGCTACAGCAAAAATCACTAGGTCGATTCATTTGAAAACATAATAAAAGTTATAAAAGTTATAGTAAATTGAATATACATTGACAATGTATTACTAATGTATTAGTACACTATAAATATAAAATCATTCTTTTTAATAGTTGAAACACAATCATTTCAAAATTGATGCAAATTTTTTTTACTTTTCCACTACTAAGACAGTAAGACCTACTTAAGAAATGCAAAATAGGCTTAATGGTCTAGCTTTATTAAATATTCACAACGATATAAAGTGATTCTTAAGCTTAATAACTAATTAATATATATATATATATATATATATATATATATAATATTTTTTAAACAATCTTACTTAAATTTTATTTAAATAGATTAAAAATAATATTTAATCTTGCCAGATAACAACACTTCATACATTTATTATACTTTAAGCCGACAAAGATAGGTAATTCAGCTAGTATAAAATGAAGAAAAAAGTGACAATACGACAATATTCACTCGTAGTACAAGTATCTGGATTAACACGTTGGAGTTAAAATAATATGTTTGAATGATATGGTAAAACACTGAATGTAACTACGATAGTGCAAACCTGATTATTAAATATGTCATCTATTATGTGTCGTGATATATTATACATGATTAGGTATATTATAATCGTTGGATTTCGAGACTTTTTAGACGTTTTAGACGTATTAGCTATATATATGTGGTATACTATTTAAGATTAATTAAGTAATATTGAAATATATTTTTGAATTGTTCAATATCACCCCACCCACCGATATATGTATATAAAATATCATATATATTGACCTGGATCCGCCCCCCGAGCGTACGTATATTATTATATAGCTCTACCGCACGTAACGGTGATATTTCATGAACACGCGTCAGCACAAATACAAACACATACACACGATGTGTTTATAGTAGTATACAATAATTTTCTAACGTTTACGAACACGATTCGATTACATTTTTACTATATAATTCACGAGCCCGGAACGCACATCGCGCATATACGAGCATATTGTGTGAATTGCTTTCGGCGTAGATTATATTATTATAAAAGCGGCGGCAGGTCGAATTTTTAATTTTTTTTTTTCTCTAAGGACCAGATAAATTGTTATAATAACAGCACGGCAGTTGGCCATCGATACGCAGTGTCTCTCCCTGCTGAGTCGTGTACGGTGTGTGTGTGTGTGTGTGTGTGTGTGTGTGTGTGTGTATGTGTGAGCGCACCCTTTTCGTGCCCACACGTTGACTGCATGCGGTCCGCCACCACCATCCCTCATCGCGACTAGTTTTGATTACTCTAGCACGACATATACATACATGGCACCCTGGCGGGGGTGGAAACGTAACGCGTAAATAACACGTGAAACGGTGAAACAACAACAGAGTAATAATAATATCATAACATCATAGTATATAATATATATATATATTATATGCGTGTATTATACAAACGCAATAACGCGTTATCCCGACACCGGAAACCTCGAAAGCGCGTTATATTGTCCGTATAATTGTGATATCTTTATTCGTGTGTAGGCACCAGCCCGCGTGTGTGCTGTGTGTTTGTGCACAGCACATGATTATCGCTTTAATTATTACCTTTACCTGGGATACGGCGCGCCCGCGGGGACTCTCGCACGTCTGACAATAGGACTTTCCGTGCCCGCGCAGACAACGCAACGACTGTGCGCGGTCCATTAATCATCACTTCGGTATATACGGTGCACGGCATCTCTCTCGTCTAGTGCGTCACATGTATATTATACTCTTATTTATTTATTCTGCCACGTGCTCGACATCGTGTACGGCGGCGCGCTGTAGTAATTACTGGACAAATGTATTACGTGTAGGTATTATACACACCGTGTACATAATATGGTAGCGCAACCCGTGACAATACGATCGTACAGTATTTAATGCAACCAATATTTACAAGTTGTGGACCTTGAACGCGGTACATTTTGTACTCGATTTAAGTAATTTAGTCAATTTGTACAATTTGACACCATAAACCATATCTGTATTCTTGACCTGCAGCGGGTTGTTAATAGATAATAACAGATAAATAAATATTGCTCATGTACCTACAAAAATTGTTATATTATTGTATGACGTTATACGTATAACGTTTACGTGTTATAGTTTCGCATCGACAGTGAATCGCTGTATGGTTTTATCTTAGTCCGCAATGATGATCAAAGAGTCAAATAGGTGACTTTTTCTCCCAGAGCTATTAGTAAAAACTATAAAGCTGCAAAAACAGTAAGTCAAACAATGGTTAGTGAATAATGGTAATACAAATTTAAAATAGATTATAATTTTATTTTTTTCTTCCTTGTAATTTTAACATAACATTATTTATATTTTAAAAAATTATCTTACAAAAACAGATATAAATTGATCAGAACAAAAGTATAAATTGTTAAAGCTTACACAATTAAATTTTGAAACATGATTGTATAAACAAATTAAGAATAAGTTTGATTATAATAATTATACTACTGGATTACAGAGCCGTAATGAGAGAAAGGTTGATACCAGAAGTACAAAAAAATTATCTTCACTTGGTGTCTTTGATAGTTTGATGGATATTGAAGCAGTAAATGTTTTAAATCGCATTGAGCGATTTAATATCACAGTTGGGTAGGGTGTGAACTGTTATTTAGTCCCAATTTGAATCAGTTGTGTGGAAGTAGGTAGTGACCGGTTCATAATCTGGTGTATTTGGTTGTAAAACTATAACAGCATGACCAATTTTCAGCGATTGAAACCATTGTGGAGTAAGAATATTTTTTTGATATTGATAAATTTTCGGAAGTGTAAATCTCTGGGAGTTATTCTCATTCCAACTCCCAGAGTTTCAGTATGAATTCGTGCTGCAGGGAAACTAAGTCAATATAATGGGCACCACTAAGGACCCAATTGATAATGATTGGTAGTCAGGTTTTCTTGATCCTTATTCATTAGCATTGATACTTATGGGTCCGATAGCCTTTAAGAGGGATATGATGAAATCCCTGATTTTGAGGAATAGTGGGTATTAACAAACTTTTAAGATAATGGGTGAGCACTTAGGAAGGAAGAGACAATTGGCAATTGTTAAAAGATAGACTTGAGAGTTAGATACAATGAGATAATTACCGGAGAAAGGAGAAGGGGTAGATAACTAATATATATAATATAGATGAGAGCTTCTACTATAGCCCGGTATTATGCCGTAAAGGAAGAGACGAATAAGATAATTTGATAAAATTATAAAAATTGATTGATTTAGATTAAAATAATTTGGGGACATACTATGTATGAAGTTTGGGGAAAAATGAGGGTAACCCATCCTTGATTTCTTGACATATCCAACTCTAAAGACCAGATAAACTCGAGTTAAAATATTGTCCGCCATAAATTACTTAAATTACCCTATGGTTTTGTATGAGAGCATTGCATAATGTAGAATCTTTGAGGTATATCCCAGGATAGATAAAATGGTTTTAATTCTCTGTAGTGCTTTCAAATAACAAGAATTGATGGACAACTTGCTCTAGTTGATAAAAATAGTTAGCGTGTAGTAGTTATTGCATCACAAAATTGCACATCAACAATCTCATAAGTAACTAATTTAATTTGTCAATATAAAGTAGTATATTGCTTAAGTTTTACTCATTTGTAATCAATCTTTGTACACTTTTTTCTCTCTAAATCTTACGTTTAAATATATTGCTTGCGATTAAGAGTCAGCTGGCGAGTGAGTGATTTTTACGACTTTTGAACACAGTTAATGGTCAGGCTGTATAACCATTACAAAAAGGTTTGTAATAATTTATTCCAGACTGATATGACGTGTAGTTATGCGCGTAAGTACCTATATTATTATAATTGCAATGAAACTCGAATCCGTTAATTTATAGCGAGTGCCGAGTATATACGTACAATAATTTATAATATATTTAACTTCACAAAGTGTGTATCCGTGGCCTTCAAACGCCATCGAATCAATTGAATCAAAGCATAATATCTATACTGTTGAAACGATAAGGCATCAGCTCGTGTGGTTTTTTGTTAGTTGCATCGTTATTATTTTAACCTCAATGCGTATAGTCTGTACGCATTTAAACTGAAATATCCATTTCAAACATGAAACAACCTATTTCGTTAAGATCAGCTAACATTTGAATATTCACTTAGTCTTTTTTTTTCGATTAACAGAACTCGTTGAGTGACATGGTGTGATGGAGTGGTTAGCCGCAGTCACTGATCAATGATGTGGTAATGCACCGTCCGGCGTCGCTAGCTTCCGGATGGGTGACCACTCAGATTTCTTCGTGAAGAAGCCATGCGCCCATGCTATATTATATTATACACATGAGTGTTCCAAAACTATACCATTTCCGAATCAACCATTACTAACCTACAGCTACTGGAATTACAAGTTTAAACTAAATAAATTAATAAATTAAATAAAAAAAATAGAAATTGTGGACAATCTGTTGGCCATAATATGAAACCTAGGTCGCAGAAGGAAGGATATGTATTATTATTAAAATATTATAAACGCATATGAATAGAATATGCGATTGAAAAATTATTTATAGATAAAATTAAGTTAGTAATAATAATAATAATAATTATTATTATTATTATTGTGTCTCCGACAAATTTGGTCCAACACGTTTTGATGACTTTAGACGTTTCGGGGGCGGAAAACGTATATTGTATATTATAATACCGCTCTTAAAATAGCTAGTAAAGCGTTTTGGTCTTAAACGAACCGTTATAATGAGATGCGTGGGGTAGTCTTGAGTGTAAAACAGCCGACAACCACAAGTACATAATACTTACATATATGAAATGATGAGGCTCTGTGCCAACTCGTTTTCCTTTATATTTTCTTGTTAGTTTTTGGTTAAACAAGTCCATTAGTAAACGTCAACGGTGCGCACATCAAATACTCGGTGGAGAAGAGAGGTGGGGAAAGAAGGAACTCGTCAAATAATTTGAAAACCCGCTTTCGAGTGCCAATGATAAATTGCATTTTAAATTTCCTTTGCTTGGAACTCGGTCCAACAACACAAAAAAAAAAAATGGTTATCGTTCATGTCTTTTGTAAATCATTTTTCTTTTAATTAAAAAGTAAACACATGTTGACTGTGCACCATATACAACTACATAGTGACATCTGTATACCTACGCAGTGATTTAATTTAAATCGCCGTTGACTAAATAAATTAAAACAAGAAGGAAAAAAAACTAAACGTTATTTTATTATATAACTTTTTTTTTTCTTACTATACCAACAGAAATCTTATATATTGTAGCGTGTACCTATATTATATCTATCTTCTGCTTGGGTGCTTAATCGTATGGTGGTCCCAAGCAGGGATGTATTGGTAAAAAAATGTCTTGGATATACGCCATTTTCTATAAATAAATAACTCAAGAAATTAATTAAATAGTTGATTAATAATATATTCTTCAACTTAGTATACACTCAATCACTTTAATCACATACAACAATTTTTTGCATCTACCATTAACACTTAAACAAATATACAATTCAACTATGCAACTTAAATTGTGATTGCAGAGCTGTTTAAAGCAATTTAACAGTCCGGGTGAATCATTATTTCAAAAATCAACTTAATATAATATATTGGAAATGTTTATTATGTTTAATAAATAATAGTATTATTAAGGTATAACTAAGAGGTACTACTAATACTGCCATATACCCACCGCATACCTATATAAATTAATTTTGCGTACATGTATTGCTATACGAATTTTATTATGGTTATATGGCGTATTTCTCCATATACCCTCCAATACATCTCTGGTTTCAGGAAAATAATGTTAAAATATTTTTGCTGCAACAAAATGTAGGTACTTAATATATAATATTATAATAATATCTATGTATAGGTAAGAACTATAACCACAAACAGTTCACTGATATGTCAGTGTACATTACAATAACGCAGACATATGTAATTAATGTTATATAATTCATGCATATTTTAATAGGCATCTTCATAATTATTAATTCAAGAAAAAATTTCAAAAGAATTAGAAAATTAGATGTTGACGCTAATTAGATGAAATTAGTTTCGTTCAAACTGAAAAAATGTTAACCGTAAATGAAATTTTTACTTAGTACCCATGTCTTATACTATAATATAAGCATTTTATAGAAATTTCACAACTATCAAAATATTTCAATGCAATTTGTTTGGTGTAAAAACTAAAGTCACTTGAAGTTCGATACATTTCAAATATTACAATATCCATTTTTCTGATACAATATGTATATTTTTTTAGAACCATACTATTACATATAAACACAAGCGTATGTCTGTTGAGACGTAAAACGAAACCTGTAGTGTTCTTTCACGACAAATCGTTGTTACATAAATTACTATGCATTTGTACGGTTTCCCCCATACCTAAATAGTCAGCTCGATTGCATTTTTATTGGTTTTAGTTTTTTATGCTCGTGCTGTACCAACCCATAATTATACACAACAATTTATAATATTGTATTTGTAATGTTAATGTATATTTTTTTAAGTATCTGGTTAAACGGCAAATCGGCAAAAGCGTGCGTGAACATACAACTCGGCTATTTTTTTCCGGTAGAGTTGTCTTTAACGATCCGGATATTTAATTAAGTGACTTTAATTATAGACTATACTACAGTCAACACATCCTTTGAAGTTATGAATACTTATATACGAGAATAACAATAAGACATAACAACTTGGACATAATCCCGGAATTTTTAATTGCTAATAAACATATATATATAAATATATATATATATATATATATACATTGCTATCGTTAATTTCCACATTATAAAATTAAAATTAAAAATTATGCAAACTGTGGTTTTAAGACATTTTATATTTTTATGAGTTTTCCCGAGATTACGTAGGTATGCATAACACACAAAAAATAAAAAAACAATTTTCTAAATCGTTATTTTCGTTACGATAATGTCCATACTAAATTGTATAACCGAAGACTACCCTTACACCACATGTGGTGGTTAACAAAGTTACAAACTGGCTACAAACTGACAATAGGCTCCGTTCCAACTTCCAAGACACTAGGGCAGTGATTCCCAATTGGTGGTCCACGGATCCTCATGGGTCCAAGTGCTGATGTTTGGGGATCTATGGACCATGGTTGTGTAGTACTAAAGTGATATTTTTATTTTATTATTGGAACTAAATTCGTAGTGATTTTAAATTCCAAGTATTTTGAACTATCACTATTTTAACTCGATTATAACGAAAATGTTGACAATTAATAATAAAAGGTACTTATATAAAATTGCATGATTAAATGAAATTGAAAAGTAAGTATTCACAAATAAGGGGTCTCTGGATCTATTTAAGTTTTAGACAGGGGTCGTGGCTATTAAATGGAAACCGCTGCACTAGGGAAAAATTTTTTTTATTACGGTGGTTTTGGTTTTTAAGAATACGTTTGAAAATCGGATGTTTATTATTATATCGGAATAAGCAAAAAGTGATGTAATATTACGCTTACGCATTTCGTTTTCAAATATTTTTCATTGATACCTACATATGGTCCATATACTATGTTCTTGAACAAGTATTACGCGCGTTATTAAATAGCGTACAAGTGAACTATTTTCGATGAACCCCGTTCCGCGGGGAACCGTACATATTTTGAGATGATATTCGGATCGGAAATCTTGCGATCTTGTCGAACCGGTAACAAAATTAAAAAACAATAAAGATATACGGCGCCGTTGTACAAACAATCTCTTTTTGTACACAAACAACACGTGTTCAATACGATGATAATATCATGTCTATATATTATGGCTATACACAGTCTACTTGTCACACAACGTTCTTGTTAATAATAAATCGTCACCACACCGACTTCTCCGCAGGCTTCACGTAATATATACATTATGTACACGGTAGCCTTGTCGAGCATATTTTTTACACGGACGACCTGAAGTGAGCGATGACACCGCCAATGCGTCTTGTAATGCATATACACGTGCGTGCGTGTGTGAGCCATGCCGCCGCAATGGTTTGCCGGATTGCAAATAAGCCGTGTCAGTTCCCGTCTCCGTAGTCAACGCCGCCGTCGCTTTCCACAAACACATACACACACACACACACACACATTTGTACCACCGGCCAGGCTTGTTGGGGGGGGGGGTTTAAAATTCCTTTAAACAGTTTATATTCAAATTTTAGCCCTTTATCGGTATGGAGTAAAACTGGAGGTTTAAAAACTTTAGATACATTTTTCCCGGCTTTCTTTTTAAGAAGATAAGACCAAGCAAATTTAGAAAAAGTATCAATTACATTTAACATATTTTTATAAGAGTATTTATCGTTTTCTTTCTCATAGATTTTCATTTAGGTTTGAATGCATTCATAGCTATATTTATAGTAGAGGGGGAGTGCTGGTAACTGTGGTGCTCTGAGTGACTGGTTTATCCAACTGATCGTCATGCGGTAGGGCTCCCATTATCTCCACGGCACAGCTAGCCAACAACAGTAGTTAGTATCTAATAGTACTAACTTTTACTTCTTTGAATACATAAAATAATAAAAATCTTGGAAGTTAAAATTTAATGAGTCACGACTCTTGGCCAAAAAAAAAAAACCTTACAATAACCATACAGTTAGGTACCTGTAAAAAAATGTGAGATTAAAAATACAAAAAAAATCAAAATTCTGGGCCCAGCTCAGGTATCCGCGTGGTTGGGGTAAAATATTGCAAATTTTTTATGCATAATTTTGCACAAAAAAAAATTTTAAACTAAAAAAAGAACCGAATGGGCCTCATTCTACTGTACAGTAGGGGGTGGAGTAGACCTCCTTCATAGGATTGTTAAATTTAAATACAGTAATAAGGTATAATTGTATACGAATAACGATTCTGAACGGAGATGATATGTTAACCTAGATTAGGTATATTATACAGTGTGATTCCTTTTAAAGGTAACACTAAATAATTCTGTCCAGTGACATCGGATTAATATACGGTCTTTGGGAGGGGATAGGGAATACAAAAATACACATTTCTTGATCATTTTTACATTTTTAGATCTTTCCGTGTGCACATGCGCATTACAACTTGCATTTTTTTAAATAGCAACAGGTGTTTTAAATACCAAATTCGGATAGACCCAATTTTTTTAAGTCGATTTGGTCCTTTTTACCATAGCTCTGAAATCAAAATTGACCAAATGGCAACCAGTCAAAGTTTTGATTAAAATTATTGAATTTTTCAACAATCATATTAGAATTTTTTGAATAATTATGAAATTTTAAGAATTTTTTTGTTCTCGTAGGTTTACCGTTTACAGATATTATTAAATCATTTAAATTTAATTTTGAGGAATTAACCTCAGTTAGACGTAAATGTTAGTTTATTTACTAGGTAAGAAACAATTAAAATAATTAACACAATATTTTTATAATTTAATTCATTTCTATTAAGAAGTTATGAGAAATAAATAAATTTGTTTAATCTTTTCTTAGTAAATGAACTAATATTTACGTCTAATTGAGATTAATTAATTCCTCAAAATTAAATTTAAATGATGTAATAATATTTGTAAATGGTAAACCTACGAGAACAAAAAAAATTCTTAAAATTTCATAATTATTCAAAAAATTCTAGTATGATTGTTGAAAAATTCAATAATTTTAATCGAAACTTTGACTGGTTGCCATTTGGTCGATTTTGATTTCAGAGCTATGGTAAAAAGGACCAAATCGACTTAAAAAAATTCGATCTATCCGAATTTGGTATTTAAACACCTGTTGCCATTTAAAAAAAATGCAAGTTGTAATGCACATGCGCATACGGAAAGATCTAATATGTAAAAATCATCAAGAAATGTGTATTTATGTATTCCCTATCCCCTCCCGAAAACCGCATATTAATCCGATGTCACTGGACAGAATTATTTAGTGTTACCTTTAAAATGAATCACACTGTATAATATATTATGTCAATATTTGCTTTTCAAACGCTTATAAAAAATAATTGTGCCTAGGGACTTGAATAATTTTAAAATTACAGTATCAACAACTTTTGTAGAATTTTTTATTAAATTTTCAAGTATTTTGTATCATCTATTTTATTTTATCCACAATTATCAAAAAAAAAAAAAATCAAAAAAAAATCGAATATTTCAAAAGCCTAAAGTTGTTTGAAAATCACTATGATATTTTAAAAAAAATATGACTAAAATAAAATGCCAACTTTAACAACTGGTAAAAATTTCGAGTTTCTACTTTAAAATCGTTTGAGAATAAATCGTTATTTTATACAATTTCGTAAAAATTTAAATTTCAAACCACCATAAAAATTTTTCTTTAAACTCCAGTATAGAAATTTTTTTATAATTATTTGAAGAGTAACTTATTTATAATCTTGTGTTGAAATGTTGAACCTTAATTATAAATACAAAAAATTCAATTACAAAATAACTTGCAAATTATCACGGAATTTAACATATTTTATACAAATTTAAACTTTATAAAAGATTATAAAAGAAATTTGAATTAAACGATTTCTATTTTTTTTTTTTTTAGTTTCGATGAGTTTAACTTGAGTTTAACTTATAATAAACCTTGTATTAAATTTTCAAGAGTTTTTGGACTCCCAAATTTTTTTTATTGATTTTTCAAAAAAAAAAAAAACTTAGAAAAATCGAAAATTCAAATTGTCTATAAACAAGTCAAAAATCTCAAAATATTTTGAAAATTTAACCATTTATAGAAAACGTCAATATAAACATTTTTCAAATATTTATATGAAAAATATCAGCAAATTAAATTTAAGTGAAATTTATTAAATTACGTCAGGATTGGTACTAATTATACCTATTATAAGTATAATATAGTATAATGCTGCAGTGCGAGATATTGTCGTTAATTATTCGGTTATTACTAGTATTAATCGAATACCAACACGATTTACGCCATTTACGGAATACTTAAGTATGTAGTACGGCGCATATATAAAACTTATAATTTGATTGTCTACAGCTGCAGCAGACGCTGCAGTAAATATAATAATTGGAATAGATAATTTATTCATATCCAGCACAACGGCTGTGATTTGCATAATCGTGTTTGATGAACAACTTGTAAAAACACAAAATTTTTATGGAGGAAATGAACAATAACCCGTTTCGTGTTAGTGTATTGCTTGAACGGGTTTCGTTACCTCCTTATCTAAATTATGATATTATCAAATTGTATTGATCATTTTATAATGATTCTATTTTGGCGCACTTTCGAAATATGATTCAATATTGTTGATTGACTTTAGAATACATATTTCTGATAAAAAGGCACCTATGTCTATAGTTCTATACTATACCAACTGGAAAAAAAATTTATACCATACCGATATCAAAAGCAAGAGTTTCACTGCAAGATCGATTTGAATCAATGAATAAAAAATTGTCCAACGGTAATTGATGGGGGAGGGTTGTACTAACCCTAATATGAATAGGTACCACTAAAAGCACAACAGAAATCCGGATATTCCTAATACTGACAACTTAGTAAAGTAACTCTTGTATAAAAATATAAGAAATCGTTTTCCTACAGCAATGTCGCGTTAATGTCTGTACTAGGAAATCATCCACCAAAAGTGTCTACGTGTTGTTATTATTATTATGCGTATACGACATATTATTATTATTATTATTATAATACTGCACTCTGCTGCAGCTGGTATGATATTAACGCGATGCACGTGGTGTGCAGAGGTGTCATTAATATTATGCGCTCGCGAGAAAGACCTCTCTATTATAAAAATAATAATAATAATAATAATAATATAACCACTTGGTCGCTAAACACCGTACAGTGCATTATTTGGGCGGTACGTTTGATGTTCGAACGCGGAACACCCAACAAGAGAGCGCGCTGTGTTTTGTAACATGTATACACGCACTCGCATATTATAATATAGGCGTATGAATATACATATATATATATATATGTGTATATACCTCAGGGTACTTGTATTATATTCCGTTTGCCCGTGCCGCCGCCGTTTTTCATCGCACATAATATAATAATATCGTAATAATATTATTACGCATGTATGTATATATAATATGTTATATAGAGATGCCTACCCATCCCGTTCGCAGTGCCATATAACATAATAAACAGCCACGTAATATTCGTACACGCATTACTGCGGTGCAGATGAGACATGACTACGTAACAATTATTTACACGCACCCTTCCTCGCCACAAATTCAATTCGTCGCTATTCACGCGTTCAATAAAATTAATATTCTGCACGCGGTTCCGGTTCACAAATATATAGGTATAAATTATATTATTAGCTGGTCACCTTTGCTATATTATTGGAATATAATGATGGACACGTATAAACGTACATTACATTATTACACTCCTCGAACGTAGTTTTTTTTTTTTTTTTTTATCTCTCTGTCTCTATTAAATTTGCGCCAGAGGCTCCGCGAGTTACACACAGTGTTGGATAAGTATGCTGCATGCCGGACCATGTGCAACGGTTTGACGAAGGGGTTTTGAATACGCCCGGGCAACGTCAAGGTTAGAATTTACTGCACCATACTTATTTCACAGGTATACTTGAATACGTTTTGTTGAAATATATTATAATATTGTTTTAAAACGTACGGGAATAATACCAGTTTGTGTTCTCCAAAACGAATGAAGCGTATACCTGTTCATTTGTAAGCATCAGTGGCGATTTTTAGGGGAGGGGGTGATGGGGACGATCGCCCCCCCCTGGGCGATTTTTTTCTATAATGTATTATTGTAACTCGTATCTTAATACCTAGATAGTAATTTGTATTTTATTAAAATTTAAAATATTTTTAAAAATTTCAAATAATTATGATTGCTACTTATTTTAAGAATGCTAGTGACGCTATTGAAGAATGCCCTAATGTGATTTTTCCAAATATAAAGCTACTTTTAACAATAATTGCTACATGGCCTATTAGTGTTGCATCTGCAGAGCGCAGTTTTTCTACTTTAAGGGGGTGATATTTTTGGCTTGTTAATTGCTTTAATATTGCATAATATATGTGTAGGTATATTATTTATTTTAATTAATTTTGATTTCAAACAATAATTCTTTAGGATTAAAACTTGGCTTCGAACGAAAATGACTAGAGGATGAGCATTACTGAATATTCACCGAGAACTTGATATTTCAGTAGAAGCAATAATTGATCGCTTTGCTAATAGTAAAAATAGAAATCTTGATATTATTATTTAATATTTTTAGTATAAAATTATTATTTACCTATTTGGTCTAATTATTAAATTTTTTTGCATGATAAAATACATTGCTTGTGGCTTGGTATTTTGAATTGTTAGTACCTAATCAGAAAGCACAAAAAATTAATATTTCCTATTTATAAAAATTACATAATAATAGTTATCATAAGGTAAGTAAGTACATTATTAAAAAATAAAAATTGTATCTATTTATAATGATACAAATGTATACATTTTGAAGGTGAAAAAATGTTGCTCCCCGCCATTTACCTTTGTATTGAGGGGTCAGAGATGACATTTTGAACCCCCCCCCCCTTGAAGTTAGATCAAAACCGCCACTGGTAAGTATATAGAACCATAGTAAAACGTATAACCTTAAAACATTTCATAAAGGGCCATATCCTCGTTTATGAATGAGATGGGATCAGTACTAAAGTGTATAATGGTTATGTTGTTCATCGCATTGTTCATAACATGTTAACCACCCCATGTGTCTTTGTATTAGTGCAATATCTACACAGAGTATTGTATACCCTCAAAAGAATATCAAGTAAATATCATCTACCTTCAGTTGAGATATTTATTAATATAATTCTTATTATTCGTTTATTATTATTTTTAGCTCATTCATTCACTTGACGATCGTCGTCCACGTTTAGTACAATACAGGTCTGACGCGTACGTCCGCGCAAATGATTTTCATCGCAAAATGAAATCTTACATAAACTCAGGGCGGACTACGTCTTGTTGTCAGGTTTTTTTTACCGAACCATCTAGGACTACATTATTGAAACAAAGATATGATCTGGATTATTGCAACGACCGTTTTGTTGGGAACATAATAAATATTTATTAACATGAAATATTAATATTATATTGCTTGGAGTCTGCAGATAGCATTATACACTGGAAATTTGTCTGTTAAAAATTGTGTACTCGGATATTATAAAATATTTTACCATCGTTTAATCGTCGTATAAGTTTTTCAATCGATAGTTATCTATTTTATTATTTGTATTCCATGAATTTTCAAATTCTTTTGGATGATATAATATTTTGTAATATTTTATTTCGGCATCTAGTGTGCCATCTACCGTTCGTTTACACGATATACATCGTGCCACGGTGTACTCTCTGTCTGAACGTACTAACGTTAGAAGTGGAAATATGTACAATATATGTACGTAGATAGCGTTAGTAGTTTGTCTCACTTTTTTTCATAATGATTATTATTTCTAATATTTAATTATTTTCCAAATTCAATTAATTACTTTTTAGTAAACCTTAACCTTTATTATTATAATAAAATAACTTAATATATGTCCTTTTAAATCGAAAACACAACTTCATAAAATATAAAATAAAAAAGCATTATAATATGTTGGAATAAATGATAAAAATATTGATTAGTATAAAGCACAAACCAGAAACCTAGAAGGTAGGGTAAGACTTTTCTGGTGATAATGAGAAGACGTATTTACGTCACAACACATAGTTTCTCGAAAAATTATTGTTTTTTTTTTTTTCAAAGACTTTAAAAAATAAACTAAATATTCTTTGAAGAAATGCTACAAAAAAATATTTTTTAAAACCAGAAGAATACAAATACCTACAAATGCCTGCTCAAGGTGAACTATTTAAGCATTGAATATTTTACTCCATCCGAGCATTGTGTTTTTTTTTTACAATAATAAATACATATCATTTTGAAATTATAACATATTGTATCGGAAAAAACAATGGTATTTTGTTTACCACTAAAAATATTGTTCAAAATGAAACGAATAACAAAACTTACAAGTAAGTTACGTAAAAATAAAGTATTTTTCACATTATTGTTATTCATTACGATTTTACGATTTATATTGTTATTTGTTATCATTATTTATTGAGAAATTATTATTACACGTGATATGTATTGTATGACATCATGTGTTCAGCAATTTGGTGTACAGTATAGACATGTTATAATATCGTATTTCCGAATAATATCTCCGCGAATGAATTCATTGCGTATCAATGTTTGTATCCCTGTAACACTGTAGGTAGTCGGAATATTTTATAATTCACATTTCACATGGATTTCAAGCAATTCATATCGGTCAACACGTGTATATAGTTAAAATTATAATGAACCATACCTACATAATAGAGTATGCATTACAATATGATAATATTATACAAACGCTATGTAGTAGTATATTTATTATTTACGATTTATACCGACGACGGATGCACTTCAAGCGAGAAATAAAAAAACATTCCTGATTTCGCTTGATTATAGGTACCTGTATAACAATATAATATATGTCATAACCATAATGATATATCATTTGAACGAATAATACAATGATGATTTTTTATGCGTTTAGATATAGACCAAATATTTAACAATTACTATTATAGTACTATCCTATGGTATTTGAATTATTTGACCCAGCAATATAGATCGTAGAATAATATTATATTTTTTTTTATGGCTGCAATAACTGCCATTGTTTTTGTTCATTAACTTTATTTTGGATTTTAAAGATTTAATGTTTTAATATTGGTCGATTGCGATGACGATTTGCTCAAAAAAATAAAAACAAAAGCTTTAGTTTTTAATTAGATTAATTCAATAAAATAATATTTTTTTTTAAATAAAAAAGTATATTAAGAATACACCAGTAGGTTATATTGTACATTAATAGAATAAGTTATGAGCATTATACGACTATTCGAAAAATCTTTAATTTTGTATATCACTATATTTAATTTTACTATATGTACACGAATTAGGGTTGTAAATTTGAGATATTTCTCTTGAAATATTTCAATGAAATTATGAAATATATTTTTTTTCTTTTAAACGTATTTATAGATGATTAGAAATAATAATATATTGATAAAACGCAGAAAACATTGATTATGAATAACTTATAAATTAGGTATCATTTATCAACCAAAGTTTACGGATTAAAAACCATACCTAGATACTCTTTATGGTCAATTTCAACAGTGAATGAAAAAGTAGTATATTTTCAATAATATTTTAAAGTGTATAGTTTAAATAAATTATATTAAGGATTTGTTAAACAACTTTTAAATTATACATGTTGTGTCATAGACATGTAAAACAACTAGATAGCGGATTTGCATAATACATTCCCATAGGAACATTGAAGTATAGTGATCATTTGCCAACAGGGAAATGTTTAAAAAATAACTCAATTGATAAGATTATAAGAATACCTATACATATGTATATGACATAATAATATAATATATATTACAAATATATACAATATACATATTTGATAAATCAATCATGCAATTTTTCCCTGTTGACATATGGCTGACTTCAATATATTGTTTTATAGTCGGTTATCTAGTTTTTTTATATGTCTATGTTTGGGTATTATAATGTATGTAGTGTGTAACTATGTTACATATTTTCTTTATTTCATACAATAAACCAAATTTTAAAAATGTTCACTTAGAAATAAAAAAAAAATATTTTTCATGAAATTGTAATATTTCAAGAAAATAAATTTCATGAAATTTTACAACCCTAATACGAATACAATATTGTTGAATGTGAAGTACCATTCATTGAAGTTGAAATGTATATTTAATCAAGAATTATAATTATGACCTTTTTCTTCCGGAAAAATATCGGATATTCTATAGCCTCACTATCTACATAGTTTAAATTCCAAGAATTATTCACAGCAAATTTCAATGACTCGTGGCTCTATAATATTCTATAGTTCTCTTGATCTAGACAAATCAAGTAAATCTAGAATCCAAAGTCAAATGAATTAAGAAATCTTTATTTAATTTTATAATTAAACCAATTATCAAATTAAATATTTTGAACGTTATAAATGTTACTGTCTATGAAAACAAAAAACTATATTATTATAATGTGTTCATGCTCCATCCCAGTTTCCCTTAAAAATGTTACTCAATATTTTATTTTACACAAGATTATGACTCTCATCTGAGAAAAATCAAAAAAATTGAGCTGTTAGGGGGGAAAGAAATATCCATCTGATAAAACTTGACCACTAATAACAATATTATTCATATTGGTAAATCATTCTTGGTTATTTTTTTTTTCAACACAAAGTAATGAAATGAAACATACTTCAATGTGTAAGAACGAATAAATGAAATAGGTTTACGATTTAATATCAAACTTTAGAGTTAGGTTTTTTAATTCAGTATACAACTAATATTATCTGTCACATTCAATTTCTGCATTTACGGAGAGAAACATAATATGAGTGTGTGTGTTTGTCATCATGAACTATCGAAAAACATATTAAAGACAAATATTTTTCCAATTTAATTTGTCAAACTCACTACGTAAGAATTTATGAAACACAACATTGGATTTTAGCAATAATTTATCAGAAAAACAAAAAAATCTTTAAACCTCTAAAACAATGTTCAAATGTACAAATTATAGTTAATTTATTATTGACTAAAATAGTTTTAGCTGTACCAAATATACAAATCATATAACACCCTGATGGTGAGGTATTTATTTTATTTTAAGTGATACAGAAATCTCGTTATTAAAATTATAAGTATATAGTTATTAATTAATTGTGACTATCAAAGTTGTTCAACATTCAACTTGAAATCAATAAGAAAATTAACTATATATTATATAATAGACTAGTATATTATAATACGGCAGTCAATAAAAAAAAATTGTGCCTATGGATTTTAATAATTTTTGAATGATAATAAGAACTACTTGTGTGAAATCTTCTTATAAATTTTCAAGTATTTTGTACTAGCCAAATTTTTTTAATTACCAATTATTAAAAAAAATTGTAAAAAGTCCGAATATTATAAATGTCTATAAGTGGCTTAAAAATTAATATAATATTTTAAAAAAAATATGACATAGAGGAAATGTCTATCTTAACAACTGGTAAAAATTTCAAGTTTCTGCGACTTGTACTTTTTGAATTATAACAAATATTTAAAATCATTTGACAATAAATCACTATTTTATGCAATTTCGTAAAAATTTAAATTTCAAACGATCATAAAATTTTTTCCTTTTAATTCAGTAGAAATTTTTTTAAAGATTTTTGAAGAATAGCTTATGGATAATTTAGTGTTAAAATTTTGAACCTTAAGTATGAACAGAATAAATTTTATGAATTTTTATCTACAAAATAACTTGCAAATTATCGTGATTTTGACACATTTTATACAAATTTGAGCTTTATGTGCTTATAAAAAAAATGTTAATGAGACGATCTCCGATATTTTTTAGTTTCGATTAGTTTAACTTAATATATACCTTGTATTAAATTTTCAAGAGTTTTCGGTCAGCCAATTAAATTTTATAGATGTTTAAAAAAAAAAATTTACAAAAATCGAAAATTTAAATTGTTTATAAATAAGTCAAAATATGTCAAAATACTTTGAAAACTTAATGTAAAAACGTGATTTTGCGTAAAATATCCCGTTCTTTCGTAATTTTTTTATCGTTTTTTTCGATTTTTTAAAAAAAATATTGAAAAAGTTGGATTTTTTACTCGCCCAAGTACCATCTACATTCACATTCCTTTCAGAAAAGTTGCTGTTTAAGAAAATCGAAGCATTTTTACTAGGTACCAAAAAAGGTGTCCTTAGGCACAAAAAAAAAAAAAAATAAATAAAAAAAAAAAAAAAAACACCCACATTGTAAAACCAATAGATTCCATCACTCCGTTCAGAATCTAAAATTAGTAGGCATATGAGTGCAGCCAACGCGCATTAATATCGAAACCGTTTCGACACGGACGTTTTAAGTATGAATAATTCACCCCGGTGAGCTTTGGACGTCCGTGATGATAATATGTAGACACACGTCGTGTATATTATACATTTATTAGCTGCAGTGTGTAATAATGTAATGTACGCGCGTTCGCAGTGCGGCGCGTATATTATTATATAGCATATACGTTCACGGGGGTAAAAAATGGTACTGTGTGGATAAATGAATACATAACAAAAAAGGGCACGCATAAATACGCGTTTATAAAACATTATTTTCTATACGTATATAAGTGTGCGTGCGTGTGTTTGTATATTATATATATATATATATATATATATGTATATGTATGTGTGTGTGTGTGTGTGTGTGTGTGTGTGTGCAGGCGTTTTGGGATGGCTTGTATCGTAAATCTTGATTATCAGATGTTAATGAGAGGGCGCGTGAGCCGGGTGTCGGGTGGTGACTCCGGAGACTAATCGCGTATAAAATGAAGGGCGCTGTCGCGGCGCTGTACAATGTGTCGTGGTAGACGCAAAAACACAATTAACCGGTCATTCCATGGAAACTCGTGGGCAAATTGCGTTGTATGTACGTATGTATGTATGTATGTGTGTGTGCGCGCGCGTGTATAAAATGATGGAGGGAAGTGTACGACGGGGAGAGAGGACAAAAGTTATTAGTATTAATATGGGTGTAAAAAAAAAAAGCTTTATAGAGTAAAGTAGAGTAAAAGTGGGATACTCATGAACGATAAAAAATATTACGATAATATTTCGACGCTGCACGAAAAAATTCGTGAGAAAAATATAATACAGTCATTGTTATATTACCTATTACATATTATACTGTCCAGGTGGATATATGTATATAAATGAATGTATATTTCATGTTTTGCGCTTGGATGAAAATGTTATTGTTTTTGTTCTAGTCGGTGTTTTGTAAAAGATTTATTTCACATTTTGTTAAATAATGAGTTGTACTATTTTTTTTGTGAATTGTTGTATTAGTTTTCCATACCTGTGTCGAATAAATGAATTTCTTCACATACAAGAATACCTGAACACCCAACGTATACAAAGTATTAGATTTGTCCGAGAAATATTTCATTTGATGTACAAATATCGAAATATAAATTATTGTACACCATCGGTTAAACGAATAAAATAAAGTATTTTTAAAAAACTATGTGGCAATATAAGTGCAGTATATAAATTACGATTAATACCAATTGTACAAATTAAATAAAAAATTGAATAAATAAATCAACGGAATAGTTTTAGTCATTCAGTACACCCAAGTCTCAAGTGCGTGGGGGTGAATACTTTAAGCATTCCAGAGTTCTCCCTTGTGACTAGAGTGTTGTTATATTCCTTTGATAAGCTCAAGACTATAGGTTAAACGATTATGCCCGGATGATATCAATACATAAAAACAAACGGCATTAATAAAACTGATAGAGTAGGTATGATACTATGCATCCTGGTCTTGAAGTAAAATATTTTTGAAATATAATTATTTTAACAAAATATTTACATGTATCACACATTGTGTGTTTACTGTAATTTTTATACGATATTATTCATATTGTATGGACATTTTAAAATGTAAGATAAAAACAATACGTGCCAGAAACATAATACAACTTAAATTTATTGAGAATAATTTGAAAGATTATTTTCATGAATTACAAAATTAATAAAATACGTTATTTACTTAGTTGTAATTTAAATCATATATTAGTTTTTATAGTATTTTAAGTATTTTTAAAGTAGGTATAACGGCGAAACGTGTTCCTCTATAAATAAGAATATTGCACATGGATATTCTATTTTATAACAAATAATTTTCTGTAATGGGGAATATAATACTCTTTTGTAATCAATCGGTGGTGTTATACAACTAATATTATTAATTTTACCTTGTGCTTTTAAATACGGCGACACACGTACCTATATGTGTATCTACATTTATATAAACATATAATATATTATAGGGAATCGAAATCGTACACGGCAGACGCTACTAATGGACTGGTCCCGGTATACATATAAATGATTAAAAAAAAAGAGTGGTATTATAAAACATCATTGCCGTTAAAATATATTTCGTGTTTATATGATTGTTTTAACAAAACGCCTAATATGCCTGCTTGCTGTGTGTGCACGCCGCGCGCAAATGTGTACGTGGTGTGTGTGTGCAAGACGTCTGTCGTATCGTAGAAGCAGCTGTTGCTTGTCTCTTCCACACGACATTTTATACGTATAACATCGAGACACAAATTAATGGAGCCTATTCGTTTTTGTTATTTCATTTTTGTTTTTATTATAATAATACACTCGGGAGGACACGAAAAAAAGTGGGTATAAGAGGAAACGACTGGAACTGGTTCCGATAACAGAGTTGTTAAAATATGTATATAATATATGAATAGTCTCGCCGGGACTTGCGCGCAGCTCGGGTATGCAGACAAAACGTTCAATGAAATCACGCGCAAGTTTATTACGAATACGGGTAGGTAAGGTTTTATTTTTATGATAAAATATTATTTAGGTATTAGTGCTCGCGAGAGATGCTGCGCAAGAAGTGTTTGTGCATAAACACACTATTGCAGTGTGTTTTTATTTCAACGGAGCCGATCAAAAACATTATGTTTCCAACGCCGCGCGCCGTTCCCGTTCATTTCACCGAAAACGAGACTTATCCCCCGCGATGTACTATAATATTATTATATATATACAAGTAATGTTATACAAGTATAATATGTATACTTTTTATAATATTATTTATAATCATACACATTATTGCGGTTCTCCGAACGCAGTAAGCCGATCGAGTACGTTTGCATAATATTATTATTATTATTTATTATCAACACTTTTTCGGCATGCCGACGATGACTATAAAGTTCATGCGTGGGTTCCACAACCTGTCTTCACACTGCTGCTGTCCCAATGCTATTTGAAAAATAATGTACGAGGTTTTTACCCATTCGGCTTGTCATTTTTACTTCTCAGTAGTTGTAAATGTATGTAAATATTGATAATTTTATTCATTATTTCTTCATTTCAAGTCTCGTCCGTCGTATCAAAATATATATGGTTTCCATTATTATATTATACACCCAGCAATGATATAATTTAATAAAATGCATACATTTCAGACGATCTAGAAATTTGCTGTTTTATTTATATAAAATTAAATCTCATGTCAAAAAATTTAAACAATTTAACTAACTTAAAAAACATTTCCCCATAAAGTTATAATGTTTCAATCGGTTTGAACGTTGAATACATTATATATTAATTATATAACGTATATAAACCGTATTATTACAACAGAACAAAAAAATTACAAACAATAATTCTAAATTTAAACATATTTTAACATATTATTACGGATATAACTCATGACTATTATTAATTTTAGCTAGGGGTAAAAATAGTTATTTTTTAGGGTTTCTCATTTGCTTCGGTAGCGTTTGTGCTGAAATATCACGAAATCGCGACTCGTATACCAAATATAATACTATAAAACGACATTATATAGTGCACATTACCAGTATTATAACAGTGCACGGGCAACCTGTACCTAACCTAATCCTGATCCTGTCGTGTGTTTTCATCGTTATTTCGAGGAAAGAAGGAAGTATATGTGGTATAGTACGTGGGTCCGACCAACAATATTGACTGCGAAGGGGTGTATGCTCGCTGTATCTTACATATATATATATATGTATGTATGTATGTATGTATGTATGTGTGTATATAAAACTATTTATATATACCTAATATGTACACGATACGCGATAGGATAATATTATAACCACAAACGATAATGATAGGTTTTAGCGCACGGAATCGTTAGTGTTTTTTTTTTCCTGTCCAAGAGTAGGTACCTATATATATATATATATATATATATTATTATGCTTAAAGCACGGTATGACACGATATCCAATATTGTTATAATAATACGTGCCCGGGTCGTAATCAAATGGCGGGTTATATCGTGTATTTTATTTCGATAGATTTCCTTCGCGCGTACATATATATATATATATATATATATAAATACGTATTATATTCAAGTATAATAATAAAATATTAATGATATTTTTTATTTTTTTCGTAAACATACCTTCACCAGATGCTCTATGTACCTATTATGACGAAAATACTCGGGAATGGCAAACAGCTCGTTAAAATTATATTCAGGAATTATTATTATTATTATATTGTATTGTCGTCATATAATATTATAATATTACTACTCTCGTGTATCATTAAAACGCCATTATTATGTATTTGCTATCTATAAGTATATATTATAATATATAAAGTACGTGCACTCTGCTCGCACTGTATAGGTTTTATGTTCGTTTGGTTGGGGAAAAAATTTCGTATAGTTCGACTGTATATTTGTCTATATACTCTATACGATTTATTTGTCTATTATTGCTGTACCTAATTACGATCACTAACATCGTACATTTTACATAGTATACCTAAACCGCTGTGGCACGAGAAACATTATCGTATTATTGCTATATCGCGGTAAATGCGCATGATTCTGATGCATTTGCGTGTATGATCATTACAAGCCTATAGAAAGCCTTAAGGAAGTTCTACGGTTCTACCCATGCTTCTCCGTATACTCTTGAGATATATCCTATTTTAATATGTATTAATTATATACAGTTATATTGAAAATGTACATAGAAAATATGAACCTCATTTATTATACTCCGAATAGGATAAAAAATCAATCTAATTACGGCCTTGTAACATGTGTGTACTTATGTACTTACGTCCAAATTTTTTTATTTTTAAATTTTTATATCGAATAAATTCCTACTTAAAAAGTGTATTATATTATCATACACACACACACCAATAACCAAATAAAAATGTTGATGAAAAATATATTATTTATTAAATTTCGTTTTACCGCAAGCGTTTAAATGAATGTCTAAACTATGTTCACCTCTTTTTGTTATACTAGCTGCGCCTATAATCGATGGAAAACACTTTTGATAATAATCTCGATCGATCAAAGTACTTATTCAGAGCGGCACCAATCCACTTTTTTTTTAACGAGAAAGATAATTTTCTGATCTATTATACTTAATAGAATAAAAACAGTTAACAATTAAAATACCAATAAGTGTATCTTAGACTTTTGTTTAATTCATTAATTAATTACTAAAAACGTGATAAACCTTGAGTACCTACCTACAGTGTAATACTTAAAATAGACAAAAGTATAAATTTTAAAAGTAACAATTAAATGTATACATATACTTTAGAATACTAAATAATTTACCGATAATAAAAAAAAAAAAACTTGAAAATTATAAATAACCACATACTTATATTATTTTATAATATTTTATTTATTAAATATTAAAAAATATTAATAAAAAATATACATTATACAATATGTTTATTTATATTGATTAAATATTAGCTTATATTGATATTGTTTTCATTGTTTTGAATGTTTCCGTTCATTTCATGCGTTTTAAAGAATAAGAATTTGAATAAAACAAAGAAATGATTAAATGTTTAAAAACGTTGCAAGGCCTTACCATATCTCCTGCAATAGAATTTTCAGATAGTAAATCTACAATTTACACAATAAGTTTCATACAGCAACTTTTGATATTGGAAAAAAAAACAGATATCTACTCTATAGTTAATTGTAAAATAGTTTAGGCAGTCTATTTTGTTAATATAATTTTCGATATTATTATTTTTTCGTCCATATTTTCATAAAAATTTCATTTTATTTTTGATTGTAATAGTTACTTATATTGCTTATATCGTAATGATATCAATATATATTAGACTAGCTTTTGTTACCTGGTATTTCCCGGAGTTTAATTTGCTATTAATTGGTCGTCATAGCAACTCAAAACTTTTACTAGATAATGTATATTATCCATAATCAAAAAATAAACACAAAAATATTACCTTGGTAACCGATAATGAAAAAATATATATACCAAAGTATTACCTTACAAAGTAGGTACATGGCTAACCAAACATAACTAGGTTTTAAAAAATATAAAATGGTATTTCATTAAAAACTATAACTTGACCAATACTATCCCATATGAAATTAAATATACATAAGCTACAGCAAAAATCACTTGGTCAATTCATTTGAAAACATAATAAATGTTATAGTAAAATGATTATACATTGACCATGTATTAGTACATTATAAATATAAAACCATTTTCAAAAATATTTTTTTTAATGGTTGAAACCCTATAATTTCAAAATTAATGCAAATTGTTATTATTTCACCACTACTAAGACCTACTTAAGAAATACAATAGGCCTAAATAGGCTTATTAGTCTAGCTTTATTAAATATTCACAAGAATATAAAATATGATCCTTAAGTTTAATCACTAATTTATATTTATAAAATATTTTTTAAATAATCTTACTTAAATTTTATTTAAATAGATTATACAATATTTAATCTTTTAGATAACAACATTACATATATTTTTTATACTTAAAGCCGGCAAAGATGGGTAATGCAGCTAGTATTGTATAATATAAATTATATTAGACATTACAATAACAAAAATGGAATACTATTTACAATTTATTTAATTTTTTATTTGCTTACAAAGATTTTACAATTATTCACAATAATTGTTTTCTTAATTCAAAACTATCACTATTTAAATTAAAATTGTATTATTTGTTCTCAAATGATAAGTCATTATTCCTTTTATTATTTATAATTGTGATTTGTTTGTGCCGAACTCTGAGAATAATGAAATTGATCTTACACGTGTGTGTCCAATTATCACCATGAGAACCGTCTGTTAATTGATTTTATATAAAATTTAAATTACACAATATATACAATATATCTACAATCAGTAAATACACACAAAGATCTATTCTAACATTTATTTAGAATTGTATTCAACATTCAATATGTTTAATATATTTTTGTAAATTAAATATTAATAATATATTTTGTGCATCGTGACTGTTAAATAATTGTTAATAAATATTCATTCATTATGAGTTCTGATTGAATAAAACCTTAGGTTAGTATTCCATACAAATTAACTTAAATTAAATTATAAGCGAATTGTTTTTATTATTCAGTTAATATTATACGTATACTGTCGTATATAATTTAAATCCACATATAATAATTCATGAGTTTTCAAAATAATTTTAGAAATATAATGTACACGCGCATGCCATTGCTAATACTATGGAAACACTTATTTCAATGATATAGGTAGCTGAAATATAGAGCGCACGCAATGGTTTCTGGTTTCAAATAAAAAAAAGTAATAAACATTTTTTTCTAAGTTAGCTGAATACAACCTTATTATTATTTGATGCAATAATATCGTAATTGCGTTTACATCAAAAGGTTAAATAATATTATGCATTTACTCTCGAGCTAGAAATCAATTTCATACAGGTCTTAACTTTTTAATGGACATTAGGTTTTAAAATAATTAATATTGTTTCGGGTTTAAAAAAAATCAGTAACTGAGTAAATCAAATACTTGCTATATTCCAAGCATACTATTAGCAATTTGAAAACCTAAACATTGGATTGAACGTATTATTTATTAATAATAATTATTATATTGAATTCAATATGGTTTTCTTAGTTTTCTAGGCAAATTATAACGATTCATATAAATCACATAGAAGAATAAGTAATACAAATTTAAATATACCATATTTTATATTCATGAATCACGGTAAAGTATATAATGAACTAATGAGAGGGACATATTTACTGTAGGCACACCGTTGAAAACTATTATGTTTTCATATGCATACGTATAATTGTTTTCGACGGATAATGATTATAGTTATACAGTGATTGGCCATTTTTCTGATAAAGTGCAAATGTAACCACGTGGCGACTATAGTATAATATGCTCTCATTGAGCTTGTTTCCATAATGATTTACAAGACGATTACATAAACATGAACATTATAATAATAGATATATATAAAACCACCTGGTTACCGCTATGGTATATTACACCAGTTTAAAAACGTTTTAAGATGCTCTGCAGGACGACAGTACGACGTATTTATGCACGATATAGGTACCGCATTGAAACACGCTTAACGTTGTGGTTTACAGTTTTGGTTCAACAACTTTGATCGAGACCTGCATTGCGGGTTTGGTTGATATAAATGCCATACAGTCCAGTTTAGTGTATATAGGTAAAATAGATTTTAGTCATCCGGTTAAACATGGTAGAAAAAAAAAGAAAAAGTACATATAATATTATGTAATTAATGTGGCGATACAATGGAGCATGCGTGTTATCTATTTGTTTTCTCAAACGGCTCAAACACGAAATGATTAAGCGAATAGCTCGTTTACCAATTAGGTATTTGATATTTTTCCATTACACCACGAAAAGTATTATTATTAAAATAACTCTGGAGACCATCATCTCATACGTATATACATAATAATATATAATTAATCGTTAGATTCAATGTGCTTAGAATTTATTTTAATTTCGTAAACTTACGGTAATGTTGTATAATATTTCCATTTACATTTAAACATTATTATTTTACACAGAAATGAAGAAAACGAGTTAAAAAATTCAACCTTATTACAATAATTATTATAGTGCAGTGGAATAGTAAATATAATTTTTCTTGGTAAAAAATAACGCAATGATATAATTTAAGATAGGCTATAAATACTATTAAAATTCTAATTCCAATGTCTTTGGGCATAAAAGAGTTATAACAATAAATTTAACTCAATAAAGTTACATAAAAATTGAAGTTTTTTTTTTCAAACGTAATGATTATCTTTTGTGAATCTTACATAATCATTTTAAATTAGTATTTTTGATAAATTTATAAATTGAAATTCATTTTGTCAAAAAAATGTACCTTATCAATACTTAATTTCTGTTTACCTATATTTATTTTGGGATAGAAATAAACAATAATGGCTGATCCAAAATGTATTATACAATATCTACTATACTAGCATATGATTCACAAAATGTGTCTAAGTAATTCTTGTTTGTAAAACGTCAGATTTTAACATAACTAAACTAGGAGATTTAATTTCAGTTTAAAGGTTAACTCTTAAACTTAAAAATTTAACTTGCACTTAAAATATTAGTAAGAAAAACAAAAATATTTACATTATGAAAATTCAATATTATTACCCTTGATAAATTTAAAATTATATTCTGCAACACAATTTTGAATACTAAGATTTTGTTTTATTTTTGCTTTTGTTCAAAACATTACAGCAATGAGTAAGGTCATACATTTATAAAGATATCAGCAATATAAAGTGATATTTAAATAAAATTGAGGAACTAGCGGAATTTATAAAATTTTTAATGGAAGAAATAATGGGAGTGGAGCAAGTGTTTATGAGTATTGAGATTTATTTCATTAATTTCTGTAAAATTATACTCTATGAATTAATTATAAACTATTTTACGATGTTATCCAACTGTTGTGATTCATTGGATGTAATTATTTGGATATCAATATAAATAAATAATATACAATTATAGCAACTATATACATATAATAAAATTACATTTTTTATGGAGTTAATTATTCAATCATAAAAAACAACCGATAAATACTGGTTTTATAAACGGTGGTGATTCCGTTGTTGTGTCATTCATATTTATTTGTTTGGGTTTAAGAGCAATAATAAATTATCGCATTGAAAAACGGCTCTAATCGAAGGTTAGTATACTTAAATGGGTAGCGAATAGGTATTGATTTTATCATTTATCTTAAAATAATATAATATATAATTTCATAATTGCCTTAAAACACAACACTTAGAACTTATTTCATCTAAATAGGTATTTAAAAACCTGCATTTGAAGTTTTCTTTTCTTAAAAGCTTTTAACATTCAAATTAATTCGAAATGTAATTTACATATTTTAACAATAAACTAAATAATAGCTTCATAATGTGTATATAAAAAACAACATCACACTTAAAGATTAAAATGGAAATAAATATTATTGCTAATATTTATAAAAAAAAAAAGCTTTAAATATATCATATTTAAATGTAAAACTATTAATATAAAAAAAATATAGGTAAATTCATAAAACTAACCAGGCGAATGACTTTTGATACTGATATCTTGACTCCAAATAAAATAAAATCAAGAAGTACAAAAAAATGGTTTAAATAAACCAACTTTTTACATATTTAAAACAACTTACTTTAAATATTATAGTATTAATTGCCTGTATTTTATATTTTTAAATTAAAATCTGTAAAATTAAATTTTATTTTCTAAATAATTAACATACGATATTATGATATGATTAATAATTTTATTTATTTGGTTTGCGCATTGATTATTTATACTTAGCTGTTAAATTAACAAAACCATCATTCTATGTAAAATGAAAATAACAAAGTTGTTTGAGTATATATACCAAAAATAAATAAATATTTTATTAATTATATGGGTTATATATTGATATATTCCTAATAATAAACCTACACACATTTATTAACCGAAACATTGTATTTGTAATTGTATTTAATAAATAGTTTTTCAATACTTAACAACATTCTCTTATTAGACACATTTAAGTGACGAAAAAAAAACACGATGGTTGTAGATATTAATAATCGCTGCTCTTTTGTTCATTTATTTTCAAACTTCTTAATAAAATGTGTTACTGATTTCGAAAATTAAAATGTATATGATAAATCATATGCACATTCTATGTTTATTATGTATATTATATAATAATATTAAGTAGGTATCCAATATTTTAATTTTCATTTTAAAACGATTTCCGTAACAATTTCGATGGCCTTTTTTCATTACACAGTATAATCACGTATTGTTATAATATAATATGAACTATAAAAGCATAAACCTGATGATAAGTTGTAGCTCATAAATATTTTAATGCAATTATATTTTGTTGTAACATAATACATGTGTCATTACAATACAAGTTCGCGTGTACATGCAAGTATCGCGTTTGAACAAATTGCTGTACATTATCGTGTAATATAATACCTATATATTTATATAATCCAGCGAAACAAGGAACACGCTTTATGTTCAATTCGAATAATGATCGTTGTATGACGTATCCATCCATAGGAGGTACTAGGTATTATACATAACTATACCATTACAACCGGCCAAATGGTAATTTTTTTCCACCAATGTTTCTTGGCTAATAATATATAATATTATTTTAGCAACGTTGACTTTTATGATCTATTAATGACATGGATGGAAAAATATTTTGTAATACAGTATATATTTTAGTTATATCATGCGTTTAATGTTTAAATAAACAGTACCTATTATACATGCATACATAATAGAGATTAATTTATTTTTATGTAACCATATTAAGTTATCGTTTTGTTTGTGGTTAATAGTACTTAACCACAATTAGTGAAACCTCTAAATAACGGACATCCATGGGACGAAACTGAAAATTTCAGCTGTTGAGAAAAATTGAGTTATATCTAAATATGCATGTCTCTGCAATATCAAGTTTTATTAACTTGTTAAAAAACATTGTGTTGTAGGTAAGCTGTCACCATCGGAAAGATAGAAATATGTTCAAAAGGATCATCTTTCTTTGTACAACTGACCGTTACCCAGAAGTATTCGATATTACCGAGTCACAAAATGACCGATATCTGTCCTCTTCCGTTACTCAGAAGTATCAGCTATTTAGAAGAACACATTCATTTCAACGGGGCTAGCAGTTGAAAAGGTACGTGGAAATTGGTCGATTTTTAAAAAGCGTCCGTTAATTATAGAACCTAGAGATGTCCGTAAAGGGTATGTATAGGTTTCAGCATTTTATATGTCATATTAAATAGGATGTATTGAGTGTGTGTATGTACAACAATTTAGCTATAAGTCAATTTTCTTGAATTTTTACCTAATTTGACTGGTGTAGAGAGTTTTCAGTTTTTATACTGTTATATTATATTAATCATATATTAACTGCAATTAACATTAACTAAATTGGTAGGTAATCAAATAACATGATAATTCACTTGAAACATAATGTTACCTACATATTTTACCAGTGTACAATATAAATATAATAATTTGAAAATATTATCATCACATTAGGTACTTAATGATTTTATAATATGTGTGTTTATAGTTATTTTCAGTAGACACTCAAAGCCTAAATTGAAAAATAAAACACGATCATGTCGTACTACGTAATAATTTATTATATCATATACTAGCATGATATTATGTTTGTTTTTCACTCGTATAATAATAACAACATTTCTATTGGAATCGTTGAAATAATTTTTTGCAATCGGTCAAAAACGATCAATCATACGTATAATATTACGTATGTACCTCATAAATTGATAGTGATACTCGTGGTAATATATTTCTCCTGTCGAAATAAACTTCCCGGTTTTGTTTTACCAACTAAATTTCGATGTACAATTGAAACTGTTATCATTGCATAAATCAAGAATTTAATGATAAATATTGGAACTTTATCGCGTAAATAATGAATGCGCGTTGCAAATGAACTATATACTCCGGACATTATGCGACAATCTCATCGTGCATGTATACGATTATTGTTTATAAAATATATATATATATATATTATATGTACCAAGTATACCAACACCGGAGACCGTGATCGCATATAATAGAATAACTTTGTGGGTATATTGTATACATAATATTATATGCACGCGCTAGATACGTATATCTAAGTTTATTTGGCCAGAGAATTTCGTTGGGCGTCATAAAATATTGAACGTGTTCGTCCTCACCGCGCGCGCGATATCGGTGTAAAACGGGCATAGTATTCCTAACCGCAGAGGTTCATAACGCTAAAAGCATAAGACAATGAAGATATTGCCTGCGATAAATTTCACAATCCGCTATATATTCCGGGCACGTAATCCGGGAACAAAAGAAATTACCGTTTTATTATCAAAAGTGGCCACGTAAATGTTTGATGGACATTGATGTGATTGGTGGCCCGGCCCGTGTTTAAAATCTAAATTCGGATCCAATACAGGGGATTATATAACGTATTATATACTGCCTTCGTGTAGGCGTATTCGTTCGCGGGATTTTCGACCGTAATGATATCGTACAAGTACAATTATACATAGTCTGTTAATTTGTTTTGCTTTCAAGCCGAGAATTTCAATTCGTATTAGCTTTCGCCATTATAACTATCATTATAAATTATAATGCGTGTATAGATATAACTATATGTAATTACAAACTTCTCTACATACTGCGTGTATGATCGCACGCTCTGTCATCTTATTCGAGGTGCAAACATTAAGAATTGTACAAATGAAATTATAAAATCGTGACTATGTAAAAGATTTATTTAAATAATAAACAGTATAGGTATGTTATGTTATGAAAGTATACGATAAACATTCAACTTTCAAAATTATTGTATGATTTTACGCATTCTATATCATCATTTATTATAAAATTCTTAATTACCATATAAAAATCGTTTAAAAAGGGTTTTATAATAGCCGCTGTAACTCACTATGCCACCGTTAGTTTTATAAATGATTTTCTATTTATTATCTATTTTGAGAAAATTTGGAACGGCTTAAATTAATATATGATTTATAGTTTTAACAAATCATAAATTATCATTAAATTTAATTGATTTCAATCCCTATAAAATATCAGAAATGAGCTAGTCTTTATAGAATCAATGTGACAATGAATAGCATATTATATTATATTATAGTATTTATATGATTGCTTTGTGTTCAATACAAAATACTATCCTTATAAATATTGTTCGTTTGCTATACAATATAAATGTCATGATTATCATATTTTCTGTATGCAAGCCGCAAGCCACCGTTGACGTTTATAGTTTTATGTGCTGATATGCTGAATCAATTTTAACCTATTTTATTGAGATTCTCCAATAACCACTATTAGATTCTGTACGGAGTGATGGAATCTATTGATTTTACAATGATGTGTGTTTTTTATTTTTTTTTTTGTGTCTGAGGACACGATTTTTGGTAGTAAAAATGCTTCGATTTTCTTAAACAGCAATTTATCTGAAAGGAAAGTGAATGTAGATGGTACTTGGACAAGTAAAAAATGCAACTTTTTCAATACTCTTTAAAAAAATCGAGAAAAACAATAAAAAAATTACAATAAAACGGGAAATTTCATGCAAAATCACGTTTTTATAAAATACATTTTTTCAAGATGCTCTAACTCAAAAACGAAAAACCACAACACTTGAAATTTTCACAAAACCTTTATATTAGCGTTTTCTATACATGGTTAAGTTTTCAAAGAATTTTGATATATTTTGACTTATTTATAGACAATTTAATTTTTTGATTTTAGTAATTTTTTTTTTTTAAACATCTATAAAATGTAATTGGCTGGCCAGAAACTCTTGAAAATTTAATATAAGGTTTATAATAAATTAAACTTATCGTAACTAAAAAATATCGGAGGTCGATTCACTCAAATTTTTTTTATAAGCACATAAAGCTCAAATTTGTATAAAATGTGTCAAAATCACAATATTTTGCAAGTTATTTTGTAGATAAAAATTCATAAAATTTATTCAGTTTATACTCAAGGTTCAAAATTTAAACACTAGGTTATCCATAAGCTACTTTTCAAAAATCTTTAAAAAAATTTCTACTGGACTTAGAAGAAAAATTTTATGACTGTTTGAAATTTAAATTTTTACGAAATTGCATAAAATAGCAATTTATTCTCAAACGATTTTAAATATTTGTTATAATTCAAAAAGAATAAGTCGCAGAAACTTAAAATTCTTACCAGCTGTTAAGGTTGGCATTTTCTTTATGTCATATATTTTTCAAAATATTATATTGATTTTTAAGCCACTTATAGGCATTTAAAATATTCCGATTTTTTACAATTTTTTTTTAATAATTGGTAATTAAAAAAATTTGGCTAGTACAAAATACTTGAAAATTTAATAGAACATTCCACACAAGTAGTTTTTATTGTCATTCAAAAATTATTAAAATTCATAGGCATAATTTTTTTTAAGCGTTTAAACAATGAATACTGACATAAAATTACAAGTAAAATATAATATAATGTATAATATTCTAAACTGACAAATGATATTGGTTTTTGAAATTTGCTCTAACACAAAAACGAAAAACCGTAACAACTTGAAATTTTTACCAAATCTTTATATTGACATTCTTTATATATACTTAAGTTTTCAAAGTATTTTTTTTTAATTTATTTGGCTGTCCGAAAACTTTTGACAATTTAATACAATATTTATTATAAGTTATAATTATTGTAACTAAAAAATATCGAAGATCGTTTTACTCAAATTTTTTTTATAAGCCCATAAAGTTCAAATTTGTATAAAATGTGTCAAAAGCATGCAAATTTGCAAGTTTTTTTGTAGATAAAAATTCATAAAATTTTTTCTGTTTAAACTTGAGGATTAAAATTTTAACACTAGGTTACCCATAAGTTACTCTAAGAAAAAAATTTTATGACTGTTTGAAATTTAAATTTTTACGAAATTGCATACTATTGCATATCTATATTTCAATTTAAATATAAAATACCATATTATTATATACCCATTTTATACCAACATATTAATTCCGTTCAGAATCGTTATTTATATACAATGATACCTATCATTGCATTCAAATTTAACAAATCCATTTTAATAATGATCTATCCTATAAACGAGATGCACTTAACCCCCAACTGTACAGCAGAGCTAGGCCCACCCCGTTCTTTTTATTTTTACGTCCAATATTTTAAATTACATTTTGCCATTTCATCACTATAATATTATTGTTACAAAAAAATCCAATTTATTATTGTATTTATGGTTGTCTTCCTAATTGTTTTGTATTGTGGTTGTAGATAATGATAGCAAAAAATTAAATAGATACAAATGTATAATCTTTATGAATAATATATGAATAAATTAAGCATATATTTTACGAAAAACTTTTAAATTTTTAAATTAATTTTAAAAAATATACTTAAAGCGTTCTATCATTAGATTTACTTCTCTTATCTTATAGTTTTTTTTTTCCATTCGTCTCATATTTTCATAATTGCTTATTGTGTTTGCAAAAAGTATTGATTGCAAGTTTATTTTATCTAATAAAATAATAAAACAAAAGGTTATAAAAATATACATAAAATACATGTGTTCCTGCATAAGCAAGTATAACTACCTACACAGTATATCTTATGATCAATAGCATTTATTATTAACGATTTTATAGAACGGGAAAATGAATTATGTTTACAAATATTGACCATGATTTTTTTAATATTTAAGCGGCGTGGTATTTTCACGCATAAAATAATACTATATGTATTTTATGCGTTTTAATAAAGCGTGCCTGTATATAGAAATGTACTGTATTCGTTCATCGGAAACATTAATCAAAGAATTTTTTAACAACCATACCTTTGTATCAATTCACTGTCGTATTAACAATAATATTATCATCACACACCAATAGAACTCCAATACTATTTGCACCAGACAGCTTTTTTAGTCATCTTGTAGGTACCTATTATGGTGGTGTTTGTCGTTCATCGGAATTTATGTAGGTAAACAGACTATATTAATTATAAGTTGTGAATTGTAAATTCGTCTGCCCGGACACATCATTTCAGTATAATAATAACCATGGGGTCGGTTTTCCGGTGCGAACAATATTATGTTTAACATTGGGTACGACAATAATGTTTAACAGGGGTGATTGCGGTAGTAGTGCTGGTCGGCGGCGGCGGTGGTGGTGGAATGTAATGTTCTAAAGACAATGTTATTATACGCACAAACCGTTTTAATAACTATACACAATATATACATATATACACGCGGCGGCGTGCGGTATACCATAATCACGTGGTAACCGTCATTTTCATATAATAATATAACCTTCTTGGTCGCGTCGTCTACAAGAGCCCCAAACTATTTATTATAATACGCATGTACACGACCGTATATAACCTACCAATTTACCCACACACACACACACACACAGTCGCGTGATTGTCTCGTTCGGTTCGGTAATGGAGCTCTTGGCTGCATCAGGGACATCATATTATAGCGATGCGGAGCAAATGATATTGTAGTGCCGTCGTTTTGGGCCAATACAGGTAGATAAAATGCACCTATATACCTCGTCGTTAGCCGTTAAACGCCCGAAATCCACGACGATAAACGTTAATAAACGACACGAACACAGATCGTTTCCCATGGACCCGGCCGAGTGCATGCCGGTGCGGTATACATAATCGACGTTAAGTCATTGATTACATACAACAAACGGTACGCACGTAATTGTTTCCCTTTTTTTTTTTCTTTTCGTTCGCCCCTCGATTGCATATTACACAATATTATGGTGGCGCGACAGCCGATTTTTCCGAGACTTCAATCGCGTATAATATAACGCGTGATGTGTAAATATAATATACAATGCAGTATATGGTTACGGTCGCTGTGCACATGACGTATCGTTGCGATTGTGTATTATTATCAATAATATTATTAGGTAGAGAATCGTTTTGACACAAACAATAACATGGACCGCATAATAATATGTACGCGTGGTTTAATTGCTCACCATATAATATATATATGTATATATATATATATATATGTATAGTATACAGTCGGGTTAGCGGGATGTATACCAACACGATGCGATGTAGTGCGGCGATGATTTTGTACACCTATATAATATATATATATATACACTGCATACGTAATCAAAGACGAATAAATAATAAAAACGAAAATAATACGACTATGGAAACGTGCACTGTTGCGCCCAAACATATGTGGAGACTATAATATTGAGTATATATTATAATATGTACGTATATTATACATTTATACGTTTATGTATATATATATATATATATATAATACTATATCATAATCTTATATACGTATACGTGTACTTGACAGCAATAATAGTTCGTTGAAGATAGTATGTATAGTACGTTATGTAAGGCATTAACATAATGATAGCCATAAAAAAACAATGTTTCATGATAGTTGGAGTTATATGCGGTTTGCGGTTTCAGACGGAACGTTATTTTTCCGATATTGTTATTATGTATATTTGGAATTTTTTACCTTTTTTTTTCTTCAACACCACTGCTATTGAAATGTTTTTTTTTTTTTTTTTAATCAATTAGAATTCGTTCACGTAAGTATACAGCTGATGATGTTCTCTTAAAATACACGAAGCGCTGTGTCATTTTACATCGTCTTCGTTTTGGTAATTATTACTGCAAACGTTATAATAAAGTTTTCTTACATAAACAATATTGCGACGTGTTATATGCACATATGTATAGTGTGTACCGCGGTCACATATTCAACCGATACCTATGTTGAGTTTATTGCCAAACCTAATACACACGCACTACCCACCTTATTTTTTTTCTATTCAGTTAAGTACATATTAACGTTACGACATATAGGTATACCTATCATTATATGATTTGTTATTAATCAGATTTATTATTCAATCGTATTTAATGTATCTATATAGATACTTATCTAATTATATTTTATCGATTTAAAAATCTATTTACACATTATACTGTTCACGATCAACGTTCACGTTTATTTCGTAAATTTGTTTTACCTCTCAATATTCGTAATTTTTACCGTTGATATGATTTTTAATAGAAAATTATTTCTATAATAAAAGAGTTTTATTTTATTCATTCTCGTATAAATTACACAGTTCTCGTGTAAATTATACTTTCGTTAGTAACTTTTGAGTTTATTGTTCTTATATCATTACAATCAACACATTATTACAATTCTAATAAGAATGGAGTTTTGCAACCAGCAATTTATTCACGAGTATCCGTAATAACAACGCAAGTTATGTAGCCAATAATTACACTACAATAATAAATAAAAAAATAAAAATAATAGTTTTATTAATGACCTACAAGCACGAGGCTTAAATCGTTCAAAGGTCAACTTTGAATGGATACTTTGTCTACGCTGTAACGATTTGACTTTACCTTGACAACGGATAAGGTCACGATTTACAGTGTCGGGTTTTAATCGAAATATAATAATAAAATTAAATCTATAATTTATTACCATAATAATTTCTGTTTTAATGGTATTTTCCAAAGTTACGGGAATATAAACATAAAATATAAATTATTGTTATATGTTTGGTATATGGGTAGCAATTTGGAAAGAAGGGAATCATTTATCCCTTCTGATTTTAAATAATTAACGTACAAAATATAATAGATAATTTAACATAAAATAAAGAACATTCAAACATGTCAATTTACACTTTTATTGTATAGTCAATTGTACTTTACACTGTTCAAAATTTGTTGGATATAATATTATATATATATATATATATAGCTGTATTGAAGTGTGGGTAATTAATATTTACAATAAATATTTACAGTTAATATTTACAATTATATTATATAATTCATATTATAATACATAATAACTTACCGATAGTACAAAATCATGTTACTTTTATGAAATAATTTAAAAAACTGAATGACTACTGAATGAGTTTTAACACAGTTTTATTATATTTTGGAAATATTGCTTTAGTAATTATGAGGTCTCATAACTGAAGACATATTATAACATAACATTATATTTCGAAAATTTAATATCTTATAGTTTATCTAGAATCAACTAAGTGGTAATTTTTTCGCAAAATAAATGGTCCAAAAATCACTAACCTAATTAATTTATTAAAAACAGATATTATCAGTTATGATACTACTTGTAGATTATTGAAATAGGTCTAAATGTTTACGCAGGTTTAAACATAAAATTCAACATTATTTTCGAGCCAACTGTGAATTTGATTAGCATTGAAAACATCTGGAATGTTTAATCTTTTGAAATTTCGGTAATAAATTGTCAATAATGTATTTTATATTTTTTGTACATGTATTTTGAGTAGTTTTATCTATCCTTATAAATAATAACATTGTATATTATATTGTTATTTATATATCTAAATTATTTAAGTATTTTAAGTAATTTTCGATATGAACTCGTGCATTTATCGATTATGAGTATTTCATGGTATCCAATTCGCAGATAATATTATTAAACTTCATATTATACGCGTTACTATTTTTAGGACATGGTATAACTCTATAACATGTACCGCTTGAGTATAAATACCATAACAATTTATTTTTTATTATTACGTTACAGAATAAGTTACAAAAACATGATAGTTTAAATCCGTACATTATAATCACATTTTCGTAGGTTATATAACAGCAGTATATACATATATACGTGGATAATATATGAAAATAATTACCTCTGGTAATATGTGACCAATCACGAAATAATAATAATAATATTTCTATCGGTTATTTTTTTTTCTTTGATGAAAAAAAAATCTACTGGCCAACAGGGACGGTCAGCGCAGACAGCTATATAACAGTCCGGCCGGGGGTCACGTATCGCGTGTATAATATTATATGTGCACCAAATTATACACGTTTCCGAGCATGCGTTTCGGCGCGCTTACATATTACATACATTATATACCTCTTCGGCCCTCTCGGAATAAAAACGTATATTATTGCTCTTCAATACATTAATCGGATGCCGACGATACGGCAATATATACGGCTCGTATCGTAGGCATCGTCGTAATAATATTATAATATCGTTAAATGTAGACAGCGCTGATGTCATCGGATGTTATGTTATTATCAGGTGGATTATTTTTTGGTCAACATATATTTGTCGGCGAAATCATTACGGTTCGGCTGCTTTATTGACGGTGATTTTACATACTATTATATGTATCTACATTTTATCGATATTTTTCATAGGAGAGTGAAAAAAAAAACCGAACAAATATTATATCAATCATTATACACAACACTTCTTTTTTTTTTAATTCAAACTTAAGCTAAGTATATGGTTACTAAACAATATTTTAAATAAAATTATTTAATAGTTTGTTACTGCACACAATTGAGTGTATACAGTTACGTGAAAATGACCAAAGTTTCTCTGTGAGATGATATTTGATATTAATGTTTAGTGCTTTAACACCTGTAACCTGTTAGAGATAAACATTGATACACCATGTTAAATAAGTAATAATAATATCTTTGTAACAAATAGTATTTATTAGTATTTATACTCTTATTTAAAATATAGATATTTAAATAAAAACACTGTTATAAATCAACAAATTCTATAGCTTCTTGTTTAATTTGATATTTTTATTTTAACATTATATACTCTTGACATATAATGCAATCATACAATAAAGTAATTACGTAATTTTATTACTATTATTATTGCTTATTTTTTTTTTCGAAAAGATAATGGGTCCTGATGAACAAGTTTGTGTGGGGACTCAAATAATATTAAATGTAATTATACCAATGTTTGTGTGTATAAAACTGTAACGAGTAGAAAAATCAATAATTTTACACAAATGTTTACATGGTTCACCATTGTGATCATTAGGTACACCACATTAATGTGTATACTTAGACCGTTACTTATTCATGTACTTCATAGATTGTTGTAATGAGAAGATAACCTCATCGCACTCCCACTCCAAATCAATTGGAATTAAATCATATTTTTCTTCTGTTAATGTTATAGTTAACAAATACACCGATCATTCTTCGCCAGTAATTACACTATACCTACCTTTAAATAATATTGTAATTATCTCATCTTAGGATCGAAAAAAAAATAAATAGTAAAAACCTTGCAGATATAACTAATTGCATGGAAAAAACTCGGTAGTAATTCGTAAAATAAATGTAGATTATATATTAATACATATATATTAATATATATATTTATGTATATTCGAATTTGGGTTTTTGTAAATAGGTATTACAAAAATAATTTAATGATTTCGTATAAATTGTAATTTATCATTTGATTATAACTAAAAATAATATACTGCAGTATTTTAGTTTCATGTCCATATAATTATAAATAACTGAGTATACGATAAAAAAAAATGTGTTTGTACATGAATTAGATAGATGAGAATCGGTGGTCATCAGATTCGAAAGCAGTGGTATATCGCAATCGCAGTGATTCCGTGTGAATATTTGTTAACGAAATTGAATTATAAGCTAACTGTTAGTTAAAACTTTCAAAATGTTTTAACAACATGAGATTACAGTGAAATTACTTTTGTGTTAAAACACCAATTTTAAATAAACTAATGTATAATAATTTTCATAAATTAAATAGTATAACATTAAAGTACATGTTTAAAACGTCTTGAAATTTTCAATTTTCAAAACCAAAATTGTTTTAAAATGTTTAATGAAATATTCTAATCTATGTAAATATTCTAATTATACATAGATATAATTAAACTTAATTTTATTAAAGATAGTATGGTATAATATAAAATTAAATCGATATTTAAGATTAGTTTACACAAATATTTGTTGAAGCAGCAACAATTCAAATATTAAGCAGCCTGGTAGAGAGTACGAAAATTAATCCTGAATTATAGTACAGCAATATTCACCAGATAATATACCACAAATGTCATGGAAGTGTATCCTAACCTGCCTAGAAATTTGACACAATATTTGGAACACTATAATACACTATAAAAAAATTAAAAAATTAAAAAATAGTAATAAAACCACTATCTTAAAAATCAAACTATTTGAATACTATTAATTGGTATAAATTGAATATACCCAACTATATCGATACTTTATACCCAACTACATCAATATATTATCACACAAATATAAAAATAACCATTGGTAAAAATACATACCAATATAATGCTTCTCTAACCTATGTAAGAACGTATCAAAAAATCCCATTAACGGTTAAAATCTAAACATATACCATTTGGGAATTATTGAAAATCTCAGAAGATTTCATTTCGGATGGATGTGAAAAAATCAATGGATAGTTTTAAGCTTTTAAAATGTATATTATTTAATGGTAACTGCAAAAATTTCTGGTTTTGACCTTCCACGATCCACGTGCGCAATTAATAATACTAAACAGAATTGTAATAAAAAAATAGGTATCATAGTTATACGGAGTGATTGAATCTTTGTTTCTCGAATTCGTTACTATACGTACAGAAATATGGTTATAAGTAAAGTATGTAGTTAATTAAAATGTTATAAACGTTTATTATTGAGTATAATATAACTTAAAAATATAACAACTTAGTTTTTTTGGCTGGTTTAATAATTTTTATTTAAAACTTAAAATTCATAACTGAAATATTCAATAAAAATAAATAGTAAAACATTTTTTGTGAAAACATTGATAGTTTCAAACAACGTATTACGAATTTCAGTAACTGAGTGAATTAAATGTGAAATAAGTTTAAAAATATAGATTAAGTATCCTTTTATTCTATTATTATCCTATTATTAATGTATACTATTATTTGAAAAATGTATTCTTAGAAAAATATCGAAATAATAAAATAAAGGTACTGTTTAGAGGAAACTTTGTGTTGAATGTTATATAATTTTAGCTTAAGTGTGTCATGCAATTAAAGAATTGTATATCTAAATAAACTATTAAAATAAGAAATTTTAAAACATAGTATATTAGACAACTATTTTTAGAGCATGCAAATATAAGTAAAAATTCGTTGAAGATTAATCTGTATATGATACTTCTTTACAATTTAAATCATACTCAGTCACTGACTGACTGATAAGCATATACAGCCAAATAAATTACCAATTACCATACCACTGACCTCTGTATTTGAAATTTGGGGAAGTATATACTTATTAATTATTATTACCCTGTTTCGATGCACTAAGAAAGAAAAAACCTTAGTGATCAATGGCTGAGACCAAGATACTTCTTTGAATCAAAATTTATCGAATCCTATACCTATGTGGACCATGTATTTCCGTAAACGGTTCGTGACAGAAAAAATAGTTTCATCAAATGATCCACAGAAAATATCCGTTAAATCCGTCGGATGACCTTTTCATTTTAAGCTTTAACTAATCCCCGGGAAAGGTTTATTATAGCAGTCACGAAGTTTGAGTTCTTTCCAGTGTATACAGTTTAAAGGTGTGTAACAAAATATGCTGTTTCCTGCCGTGTCCTGTCGATCAACCTTGACGTATTATTCAAGGTTCGCTTGTCTCAGTGGTGTGCGCAGGGGGGGGATGATGGAGGATATATCCCCCCCCTCATGGGCTTTTTTTTTTAGTCTTCAAACATTCTGGATTTTGAATTAGAGATTTCATCAAAATAATGTGTAGTTTGGAAGTTTCTATTTAAAATTTCTCATCGGAAATATTTGTTGTGATAAAATAACTGATAAGACACTGTCATATCAAATCGTCTGTGGTCAAATTAGAAAATGCTTTATAACGCTTATGTTATATTATTTATGTACAATATATGACGACTGTTATCTAGAGGGTAGATTTTTACAACATTGTGAGTTGTTACAATGTTTTTGCTGTCTGCTTCAAGGATATATAATTCATTCAGACACCGACAACAACTTCAAACTTCTGATTAAAACATACAAAGATGATTTAGACTACAATGAAATGCAAATCATGGGAGAAATGTATTTATGGCAAAACAAGTGGAAATCTATGAGTACATCAACAAATATCGTACAACTGTTTTGTGAATGTGAGAATACAATTTTTCCATGTATCTACAAGCTTTTAAAATTTCTCATTATACTTCCAGTAACCACAGCAACTAGTGAACGATCTTTTTCAACCCTTAAACGATTAAAAACGTATTTAAGAATTACGACGAGGCAATCACGGTTAAATGGATTGGCATTAATGAACATACATAGAGAAATTCCACTATCTATAGATCAAATAATTGATGAATTTTGTGTAAAAGCCAGAAGAATGAATTTCCGCCTAAATTGAATTTTTTTTGTATAATAAAAAAGAATAAATATTAAAAATATACATTTTTATTTATGATATTCCCCCCCCCCCATACCAAATTCCTGCGTATGCCACTGGCTTGTCTAAAAATGTTCCCGTACATATACTGCTACGAGTTGTAATGCTGATAGTTCACAAATCATGCGACTGATCTCGGCGCTAGACGCAACAGTCAAACTCTGATCGATAGGATTTATGCAGGCTTAAAGCACTTAATTTGTAACCCGACCGAAAACCTTAGAAAATATGAGACCCAGTTCTAACCTGTTAACCGAAACCCTAGAAAATCAACCCGTTTGGTTGGGGAATTGGCGTTATCTCACGCCAGGAACGTGTATTCAAATCAATGGTGTTCTGCACTAGGTTACTTCAGCTATGTGTACACACAGATGACAGTAATATATAATATTATGTTTTTATAATGTATATATATTACATTCGGATACACGTTCGACTCGCCCGAGCTGCAGTAGTATTATAGTTATACAAATAATTGGATTACCGAAACGTGCGCGCGGGTAACAGTTGAAGCAAATAATGTCGACGACGGGTTGGGGAGGGGGGAGGGTGGCAATCTGCGCTTTGTACATCGCCGCGGTGCGTATTATTGCTGCACACCGAAAACGGTAAACGTGTATACCTTTGGGCGATATGCGTGCGTAAAATATTATTATAAACGGGAACACGGGCTGAACGGGCGTTTTGTTCCGGAGGGTGCGCGCGTGCGTGGCGAAGAGTGTGTACCCATTTACAAATACGAGCGAGAACGAAAGGAGGCAATTCATTTTGGCGTTTACCGACTGATCCAAAACAGCGCACAGTGGATACAAGATTGGCTTCAGGCGTGTAACGACGTACAGCAGAGCACTGTGCTATACTTATTTATACGAATATATATATACTTACTATGTACTGCGCGGTAACAAATCTAAAACAATTGACTTACCGTGCGCTCACACGCGTCTCCGGGACCTTTAAATTCAATAAGTCTAATTTTATTTGCAACGGAAAAGCGCGCGCAGGACGTGGTGCGCCCGCAAAATGAACAGTCCGGTTTATTTTTTTATCACTCTCCACGATTGCCGAGCACAGTTTTATGTTCGTTTTCTATATAGTATGCCGCCACCACTACCGCCGCAACCCACCCGCCAGCACCTCCCCCGCGATCGTCCATCGCACCGCTAGCCACCGTTTTTATTTTATTTTGTTTTTATTTTTTTATTTCGCATTTCACTCTTTTCCGTTTGGTTCCCGGCCGATCCCTAACATTTGAGCACGTCCCCCGAGGATCGCGTCGGCCCCGTGTGCGCGCAAACAATACCCGAAAATTACACTGGGATTCGTTTTATTTCGTTTTTCGTTTTTTTTTTTTTTTTTCCAACGGTATATAGACTTTTAAATAATTCGGTATGCACTTTAGAGGTCGGTTCCCGGTGTGAAACGGTGACAGCTTTATGGGTTCATTCGATACTCGTGTGCGCGCGCAAAAAAAAAAAAAAATCCGAGTTAAATGGCCGCACTATTCGGGATTTAATTCCGACGGATTTGACCAAACATCCACTTTGCCGCTCCTACTATACATTACTATACGGTACGCTTTATGTACGCTATACTACCCTATATTATACGCTATGGCGATAAAAAATAAATAAATGTATTTTACGTACGTACAAAAAAAAAAAAACTAAAGCAATTTGTATAGTATAATGTTCCGATGTGCAAAACTTTAAACATGACCGAAATTATATTAACGGCTTTGACGAATAAACCGTTTTTTGTTGGTTTCACACTCTTGTCGGTGCACATATAATTGTACGACGGTAAAAAATATTCATATAATTACGATTTATACTCGCCTATTGTAGATAAATATATTGATGTAGTAATTGAATTTTTTTGATTTTCCACATATTTTTCGGGTTGGACATATGAATGTATATGATAATTTTATTTAAGTTGTATAAGTTATTATCAATTCGATGGAAAATGATTATATTTTAATATTAATCAGCACAAATAATTAGCTGATACGTAATTATAATCAATATTACACGTAAATAAAAACATTACTTAAAACAATTATTAGGATCATTTAATGTGACAAACTTACAAATTATTTAATAACCTATTTTCTATCAGTATTATTTTTTTTTTGTTTTTCATATGACAGTGAATACTGTAGCATAACATACAATTATTACAATTTGTGAAATTGCATTATTAAATTGTTGCTTTATTCAATTAAACAAATATTTTATTCGAGAATTTTTTGTTGAGTTATTTATCAAAAAGTACCTATATTGCATGGTTTTATACGTTTCGATATAATTATTTAATCGAAACAAAATGTATAAATGTAGAATTTTAACAAAGTTTAGAGTAATTAAACATACATAAATATTGAATAACAATTTTAAAATTATATTTGTTTCTTAAAATGATGATCATACAATTGTATATTTGTCTGTATTTAAAGAAGTGGAATTTCTGTTTTAAGGCTATGTTTACTGTTTGTTATAGATTTGTAATGCGCATTTGCATTAAAAATATACCAAACTTTAAAGATTACTTCTTTGGAGTAGAAATCTTTACAGAGTCTGTCATGTACTCTTGCAGGTAAATTAAGCTATTCATTTAAGATATTTAGGTTCTATCCTGTTTTCTGAAATTATTTTCTTAATGTTGTTAGACTCTTTCTGTATTTTATACAAACATATATTTGTCATCCGTCAAATACATTGTATTTCATTTAATATCGTTTTACATAATGCCAAAAGTATAATCTCGTATAGTAAAATAAATAAGTGATTGAAATAAAATTGTTGTTTTAAATATAATATCAGAATGTAAAATAAGTTACAAATAAAAATTAAATATACATACTATTTTATATTAATTTGAACACAATTGAAACTTAACTTTATTTCAAATGAATCATATAATATTTTTGCGATTATGTGTAATGTCTTATGAGTTATTATTTTATATTATTTTTACTATGCAGTTTTCATCCATATTTTCGGTTCGTAAATGTGTTTTCAAATAATACACACTTCTGATAAGTATATAATATTATTCTTAATCAACTTCCAACGGCTTATGCATCGGCACTTTTTTCTATTAAATTATCCCAGAAAATATTATTTTATACTTCGCAGAAGAGTTGAACACGTAAAACATAATATAGTATTTAACGGTATAGTTATTCCATTTGGGAATGAGTACAATGAAAAACTTTCATAATAATTTCAAACGGAATAAGCATAATATACACATATAAATGATATTATGTGCAGTTCTCTTCTATATTACCAATTTGTAGATTCCCACTGTTCGATTGCATTGCATATAATGTACCTGAAATAATTTGTAAGACCGGATCCTCGTGTCTAATTGTTCTGTTCACATCGAGCATTCTGCAGCACCACTACGAGTGTATATAATTATTTTCGTATGATGAAAATGATCACAATAATATATTACAGGTACGTGCCTTGCATATTATCATTTCTAGACAATTATTATTAGGTACCGTTTTCGATATCATGGTGAGGACAATGAGGTACTGTACACACATAATTGCGTGAAAATATATCTTTCTATATATTAAATAATATGCATAATTTAGTGCAGGTAACATAAAAGTAGACTTTACAATAACCGATAAAAAATTGATGGGTTAAGTTTTTCCTCGTGCATCCTACAACCTGTACGGTATAACGTAATAATTGTATTATATACTTTTAACTACAAATAGTGATAGCAATAGGTATCTATATAATACTGCAGGTTTGTGTTGAAAATGAAAGCATGTTGTGTACGATCAGATGTTAGGTAAAGTTTTATTTTATTTCCAATGTATTTTATTTTTTTACTTTATTTTATAATATTTTATTGATATAAACGCCCGCTGTAAAGTTCAAGTACAGTTCGGTGATCACAAATTTAACAATACATTTTAAATATTATGTTGTTGTAACCCGTAAGAAAATATAAATCTAATTTATAATCGCAATTATATAATATATACGTAGAATATTAGAAAATCGGACAGTCCCAAGTATATACTAATATACTCATACAATCACTGCGTTCTTCTTAAGCGCAGCCAAAGAATATAAATTCTCATGAATCGTTGTAGGTAGATTGATTTAAAAAATATAAAATTATTAAATCTGTGAAGAAAGGCTGTCATGCACACGAAGCAATAGCTTTCGCTTTCATCAGTAGTTATCCCTATTGGACGTGTTGAATTCTATAATCGTTCGCTATAAACATCACTACATTACAATGTGTAATTTTCATAACATACCTGTACACACAGATCATTTTTAAAACCAATCACAGCTAAGCATTTCACCCTCTCGCCGGCTGCTAGCCCTTCAAACAACTTAGGACAGTAAAAACTTAGTAGTCCGTCATAACAATCAATTGTATTCAACAGTAATTTCCATCTAAATCTGATAAAATCGAACGTCTACCGATAAAAACTGCACAGGGAAAGAAAATCAAATTGAAAACTCGCACAGAGAGCAATAACCGGGTTAGCGCTACTATGCTTCTACGATTTTCAAAGTGGTACTTCCGTAGAAACTGTTTCGGAGCTTATATAATATACACGTTGCGTTCACTCGTGAACCAAATCCCCCGACGATTACTGTGACGAGTAAATACAAAACGAAGACCGATGGAATTGTTTTGACATTTGTATTGTTTTGAATAATATAGGTATACCTAAATTATTTATTCATTTATTTAACTGTTCAACAAATACAAATTAAGAAGTATACACTTTCTGTTGAATTTAAATTATTATGATTACCATTGAGTTAACTACTTGCATAATTTAATATCGTTTTCGAGTTAAAGAATTTGTTAGGCACGTATTACTGCAAACATGTGTGTTATATCCTTATTAGCTTAGACAATCTGTATACGAATCGTGCGTGCGTGTATGTGTGTGTTAGAGAGAGAGAGAGAGAGAGAGAGAGAGAGAGAGAGAGAGAGAGAGAGAGAGAGAGAGAGAGAGAGAGAGAGAGAGAGAGAGAGAGAGAGAGAGAGAGAGAGAGAGAGAGAGAGAGAGAGAGAGAGA
>JAIPRK010000099.1:332199-400556 GCA_025469195.1 Chaitophorus viminalis | reverse complement strand
CTTTGAATATTTTATTGCAAATGTATAAAAACTTAGAATGGGCCATATATTATATGAATTACAATTTAAATAATTTAACAACATATGGCCAACTAATTGATTAAAAACATAGGTAAAAAAAATGCTCTAATGCAAAATCTCATAAGATTAAAAAAATAGCAGTAAAATCTGAAAAATTGAAAAATGTAAAATTTTGATGCTTCGTACCTCGCAGCGAATATTAAGCGCGCTCGTTTTGTATCAGTTCGAACACCAAAAGAAAATACACCGGTGCATAAGTGCAACTAAAGTTTATATTTTGGGGGAAGGCTAAAAGTATTTAGACAACACAGACCAGAACCAGGACCACAGATCAGGAGAGTTATGAAAATATTTAGGGGGACTAACTCCCTAGTTGCGCCTTTACACTGGTGCCGATTCGAACATGCTAAGAAGAATATAAACCGATTTCGATTCCAAGCCAAATGCGTCCGGGATTTAGAATCAATGCCCGGTAATACCGTACCCGTATACTGACTTGTGTACTCGAATCGCTCGCAGGAGTCTCGTGTCACACGGATTCCATACGCCGCCGGTTCTCGCTGATCCTCCATGGTGGAAGAAAGTCGATATTGGAATACTGTTTTAGTATAATGCGTTTCAAACAATACGTTTACTTCGCTAATAATTGAATATTTGTCCAGGCAATATTGATTTATTGAATACATATTTATTCATGGTTGCAAGGTGACCACAAACATATTTAACAAATCAGTGTACAATATTATAATAATAATATCCGAAGTCCGTGGATTATGTGAGGACTTAGAATGTTTTTGTCTTATCAACTCAATCGTGTATACTTTTGATACATTGTTATAATAGCAGATTTATGACCAATAATGAAAAATGTTTTCTAATTTCTTCATTTTCATTCCATTACAGTTACGTAACTAGCAACATACTAACATTTTATTACGATAAGTAACCTTTTCAAATATTATTAAATTCAAGTATTTTTCTGTGTGAGTGTGGAAGGGTTATTATATTTGTGCAACGAAATTCAGTGTCTGTATCAGTATTTCATATACACCTCATTTCTAAAACAATTGATCAATATAATCAATATAATTACAATATAATCGTTAAATCTAAATACTAATTAGTCCGTGTTTGAAGATAAAATCGATATTGTTATTGTTCAGAGCATATATAATATATATATATATATATATATATATATATTACATTGTTGTACTCAAATATCATAAGGGTCAATATTAGTGGTGAATTTGACTTAATTTTATGCAGAGGAGGGGGGAAATACTAAATTTACAAACCATAATATTATATACTATATGGTAACACTTTTTTTTTGCAAATGCCTATGTATTACAATTCGGTACATATTCAATTTTAAAATGATTTAGACAATCATATGCTCTTGAATACTTATTGATATATTTTCTACTTGTATCTCTTTACCTTTTGAGAAAAATAAATAAAATATTAAATAATACAACTCAAATAACATTAACACAATATATTTTATTTATATAATTATTTTATTATTAATAATTTATAGTTATAATTTATAGTCTATGTTAATAATACGTATATTATATAGATATTCAGGCCGCTCAACTAAATAATTCATCTTGCTCCATTGGAATAGCCATGTCTTGAATCTACATAAAATAAATGAAAAATAAAAATAAAAAAAAAGACAATAATGAGGCAGGAAAATGATAGGAATTATAACAGTGGTCAGTAAGTACCCAGGGTTTTGTGGCTCTAGGAATTATAACAGTTCTTATCTAATTCTCGTCAAAGCTTTAATGCAGAGGTTCCAAACCTTTTTTGACTCACGGCACCCTTATTCATTTTCCAAGATCCAGAGGCACCCTAGGCCTTATATTCTATACTATATAGTCTATAAACCACTTCAGTTTTATTCATCAGTGCATAAGTATAAACAAAAGAAACAAAAGTAGTAAGCTGTATATAGCTATATACTATTAATTATTATACTATATACAATGTATATTATACATGCACATATATATACATTTTTATTTTCAATTATTATTTATTTATTTATTATTTGATTTACAATATCAATTTAAAATTAAGGAACTTTTGGAACTAATGTGACACTTGGGCTTGTTTTTCTTTACACAAATCTTTTATTTGTGGTCGAATAATTGAAAGACATACTCTCATTTCTTCTTCAATGAAATCTATTTTCATTTGTTTATTTATTTGATTGTATGTTTACAAGAATAGAAAATCCTTGTTCACATAAATATGATGTCAAAAACTGCAATAATATTTTTAGAGCTTTTTTGCCAATTTTGTCTACTATTTTGTCTTACTATTGTCGAACCATGATATATAAAAATGGATATAAGATGAAGTAACAAGTATTTCACATTAAAGCGGTAGCAAACAAACCGGTTTGAACATTAAAATAAACTGAATATAATATTTCTACAAAATATATGAAACACGATAGGTTTTATATTATAGTCTGTTTTATTATTCACAGATTTTTCATGAAATTGTTTTTTCTTATAAAAATATATTTCAAATAATTTCGTGGCATCCCAAATAAATTTCGCAGCACCCTGGTTGAGAACCTCTGCTTTAATGGCTGTAATTAGTCACATTTATAATAAACTAGATAAGAATAGAACAGTAATAGGACTTTTTCTAGATGTTAAAAAAGCTTTCGATTCTGTTGACCATTCAATGTTGCTAGCCAAATTAGAACGTTTTTTAGTGTTTTGTGAAAACGAAATTTGTAGCCTCCATAGATTGGCTTTGATTTTTCACTGTTTACTAACTCCATAACGCATTTATAATATATACATCTATGCGGCACCCGACACTGTCATTAACGACACAACCGCGGTCGCGTATATTTGTTAGTTAATTTTTACTTCGCATAGGTGCAGAATATTATTCATTCGTTTAGTAGTAGAGTTTTATTATGATTTTTATTGTCTATAATATTCTATAGCTATGTGGCGGGTAATATAAAAGCATAGACTACAGTATTGACTACAGTCAAGATAGTATTCAATTAACCTTGGTATACATGGTATAGTCTGCAGCCGGTGCCCTGCTTACAACGGTGTAAACCGCACGAATAATAAGAAGTGATAAAATATTGTATTATCTGTGCGCAACGGCATGCACAAAATAATGTATAATAAAGCGACCAATAATGGTTCAAAGAGCATGGAGGTATCGAGATACTTTTTGTAGACCACTGTTTTGCCAACGGTAACGCATTATATGATTGCGGTCACATCGTACATGGTAATATAATTTAACCGTCTCCGAATTTTTGTTTTTTCGACTTTGACGAAAAGTGACAATTAATTGAATTCCGAAATGATACATACTTATATATGTTATATTATGTTACTTACGTTTTATAAAATACGCGTTTACAAATTTTAATGAATTATATTTCTACTTTTATGTTTTAAGCTTTAATGTACGTATATATCATTCTACATTGTTTTAAATAGGTACCGTTAAAATGTATAAGTCAACCAAGCCGACGAAGTCTACAAAGCAGAAAACCGATATTGAACTTAGTCGAATAATTGCCGTTTCAGTCACAAACATTGTTCGTGACAGCTTAAATCCGACATTCAGACAGACCTTTTTCGATACCATAGGAGTAAGTATATTATATTATAATATTATAATACCGAGATAAATCATATTATAATTAATTATACTTATTAATGCATATTGATGATGTTATTTTTTGGTTGACGTAATTTTCGCATTTTAAGACACATATAATTTGAATTTAAATGCTTTATGTAATAGGTTATGAATACGACTGACGCACAAAATTCATTAGAAAACCGACTTTTGAATTTATTGGATTTCAATAAATTATGGGTAAGTAAATAATTCAATTATAATTTATAAAAATAAAATTATTTAGTGGTTAACATTCTTAAATAGAAGAATATTATTCTTCAATATAATATGAATAATTTGTTAAACATTTTTTTTTTTAATAATAATATCAATGTAAATGTAATACAAAACATAAAATGAAAGTTTCTTCCGGAAGTAATATTGTATAATTATATTATACATAATATATTACAGCTTATAAAAACAATAAAATATAGTTTATCGACACAATTTGTAGATATATATTTTGTATGAACAATAATTTAAAATTGTTTAGTTTTCTTCAACAACTTAGAAATTAAAGAAGGATATGTATTCGTATCTATTAAAAATTCGCCTTCAACGCATATAGGTACATTATAACCTTTTCTTCCTGGGCCCGTAAAGGAAATCTTCTATTTACACGTATTTACCATAATATAGTATATAGTACCTAGTAAATATCGCAACGTCCGTAATATTACAAATGTACGAGGGACTTCACTTTTAGTTTATATATTCAATAAATAATTTGAAATATAAAATATTCACTTATTCTAATATGCACTCACTATAAGCACTGTTGGGTAGTAACGTAATGAAAGTAACGCATTACGTAATTGCATTACAATTATTTTCAAAAACAAAAATGTAATGAAAATTACTTTTAATAAGTAATTTACACAGAATAACGCGTAACAGTTTTAAATTATTTAGTACCTATTGCGAATTAAAAAAAAAAAAAAACTTAAAAATTGTTAAAACCCGCGTTTTAACAAACTCTCCACAATATTCTGTTTTCAATGGTTTTGACGTATCTAATATTAAGCCGTAAATTTTGAGAATAGTGAATTACATTTATTATTTAATTAAATTCTTCTAAATACTAAATAGTTAGGTACACGGAACGTATAAATACATAATTATGAATTTATGTTATTAACTAAACATCTTTTTCAAACTATATTATATTTTCTGTAGGTACTGTAGTATATTTTTAGTTCCTTTACTTATTGAATGACAATTGCTTCACAACAAACAAAAAAAAATTGTAACGAGAAAGTAACATAGTTACTTTTATATTTGAAAAGTAAAGTAATTACATTACAATTTCATTTAAGTAATGAGTAAAGTAACTTCATTACTTGTGTCTAAGTAACGAGTAAAGGAACTTCATTACTTTTTAAAAGTAACTAACCCAACACTGTCTATAAGTATAATTATATTTTTAATTTTAATAGTTTTTCATAAATAATGTCTTTAATTAGAATATAATAAATACGGAGACTAATTAATATAACTTATATGACTCAATTGGGTTTTTTTTACATATGATTTAATGGGATGAGGTAAAATAAAAATAAATAAATAAACATCATGTTACATATTACATATTATAACATATGTATTACTACAATAATATAATATGGTGATATGGTGTTGCGAAACAGACTGTCGCAGTGACTCTCAGACGTCAAAGTGCTGCGGTTAATCATCGCCCGGCACTTTTGCCTTTTAGCGGTCAGATGGGTGACCACATGACTCTAGCGGCGTTGTCCATGCACTACCCACATGTTCAACCTACAGTTCCTCTAATCTAAAATAATCTATAAGCCAAAAAGCCACATGGGGGTCTATGAAAACAGTTGATGGGCGCTACTTAAAAAAATTGATCAATTAGAAGAATGATATAATTTAATTTAGTATATTTTAATCAGAAAAATTAATATCTACAGGGAGAAAAATGTGTAAATAATGATAAGAGATTCTTAGAAAATTACATTGCTGCAAGAATATTACGGTCTACAGATGCATTAAGCACATATAAGTACTCAGAAATGATTTCATTGATTAAGTATCTCTTAGAAGTGGATTCCAAATTATATGAACAAGTTGAAGAGACCAACAAGTTTATCTCTACCAATGTTTTATCATGTGATGTATTGGATAATGTGGAACCAGTTTTGAAAAATGAAAGATCAAGTTCTATGGATTATACCTACCTAGGTAGGTATATAGTTTTTAAAAAATAGATATATATTATCCATTCAATTTGCATAAATTAATTTGAGTGTAGCCCAATTGGTTCCCATTTTACAAAAAGGTCAATTCCCAAATGGCTCCTGTTTTTACATCACGAATTCCTTCCCCCTTCATACGGACTAAGGACCATCTCAAAAGAGGTGTAGTTAAAAATGTGTTGGTGTTTTTTTTAAGTTATATTCTAAATAAATTATGAAAATTATACAAAAGAATCATTTGGTAAATTGTTGAGACACAATTGTTTTATATAACCATACGTAATATATTTTCAAATTGAAATTCGTAAATTATTTTACCAATGAGTTCCTGATTTTTTATTTCGTGTGTTACATAACTTTGAGCTTTTATTTGCGTCTCAGATTGTATACTTGGTCATTACGCCAATAACATTAAAAATATTCGGATAAGCAGTATTGCTGTTGAATTGACTGTAGAATAATTCACAGTCATTTTTGTCTTTTGGTTTGATAGCTATTAAATCATTTGTAAAAAAATCAAAGACTTTTAATGGTGGTAGGTAAGAAAAGCCAAATATATGCTTTAGTGCTCTTCCAATTTCGGAATTATTGTCTCTGAATTTTAAGGATAACGTCACACTATAGCGTTACCGCTGAATTAAAAACACTTGTATATTCATGAACGGTGTCATACTATCGTGACATGTCGTGGTTTGGTTGCGGTTTGCTGCGATATATTTTTAACAGGTCTAGATAAAAACCAATGATTTTAAATTCTAACACAAATCCCACTGACTGCAAAATTACAAAAGTGCTATGTGCCTATGTAGACCAATAAGGGATAGATGAAACTTTTTCACTTATTATTGTCAATATTTCCAATTAGCACACGCGGTCGATTTCGTTGTAATTTACAAGTCGTATGGACGGTATATTGATGTATTATACAGAAAATAAACGAGTCATGTATAGAAACGACATACTATACGTAAGCGTAGCGATTATGATGGTTGCCGAGTTCACGAGACATTTGAGAACGGCTTAAGATTTAGAATTTTAATTGTCAACTTCTTAACTAGAGCCGTTTAGGATGCGCCGATTAATTTGGTATACGGTCAATTCATCACCGTAAAATTCATCGCGAACGAAAGTCAAATTCAATAACTAATATTTTTATCTTAATAATTTCACTTATTTATAATTAATTCTTAAATTATAAAATTGTCTTAGTATAATTATTTAGTCAAAGTGAGTTATTATATTTATAAATAAATTTTAACTATGAAACTTTTTCCTTCTAGATAAAATAAATTTATTGCTAAACATACATTAAATTAAGTACAAAATATTAATAGTAAAACATTACGGTAAAATATTTTCCATTATCATTTTAAAGTTTAGATATACCTAACGTTGTTACGCTTGCACGAATATAATCTTAATTTTGTAAATATTATTACCTATTACTTATTTACTATTCATATTTTGTATTTAATTTCGCATGTTTTATAGTAATAAAATTATCTTACTTAGGAGGAAAATGTGTCATTGTTAACATTTATTTATAAATACAATAACTCACTTTGACCAAACAATTATTCTTTAAGATAATTTTATAATTTAAGAATTAATTATAAATAAGTGAAATTATTAAGATAAAAATATTAGTTATTTAATTTAACTTTGGTTCGCGATGTATTTTACAGCACTGAATTGACCTAGAGGCTAGAACCGAATAATTTACATCATTTTTGAGATAATTGAAAAATCTTTGAATATTTTAACTATATTTTAATTTTACATATTTTATGTAAATTAAAATCGAAAATAATTTTAAATATTTTTAATGGTTTTGACAATATTTAAACCACGCATATCAGGTAAAATTTTTTTTTATACTAACTTTATATTGCAATGTCTATGGATAATTTTTTTTACATATTCTATGATTGAATGAACCTAATTTGACGTTTGAACTTAAATACTTTTTATTTCGTAAGACATAGGTAATCTTAGAACTGATCAAAACATTTATTTAGTTTTTAAACATTCTACATGTCACATAACAGGAATGTAGGTTACATACCATAATATGTACCTATACACTTATAGTAATTTAGAAGTTGCAAAATAGAAATAGCTCTGCTTGCTATAGACTATATTTGATATCTATGGCATTATGTATTTACTATTTATATGCCACATTTTAATAATTTACTTACATATTTTAAACATTGCCCCATATCCCAAAAGTGTTTTACATGCTATTGGTATTAATTACATGCTACATAGTATTAAGATTAATCAGGATAAAAAATAATAATGAACTCATTTTAAAAGTAATCCCTATGATAATTTATTAAAAAAAAACAATAAATTAAAATAAATAAAGTATAAATAATTAAAATAAATATACATAATTAATAGGTCAGACTACTATGGTACAAAGTGTATTGTTATACAAACAATAGGAATAAATATAAAGTAAAATACTCAGTAAAAAAAAGCATACTATAATAATATAATATAAATATGTAATAAAAGATTATCCTAAAGAAACCAATACGGATCCATTGTGTAGTTTAATGGTTTAATTTAGAGACGAGATCTTTGTTTTAATCGAAATGGAATTGAAGGTTGGAATTTAGAAGTGGAAATATGAAACTGATAAGATAAGGTATTTTTGAGTATAAATATACTATTATTTCAATTTTATGAAGAATGGAATTTAGACTTCGTTACAGGCCAAGTAGAGTTGACGACAATCATCTCCAGATCGTCCACGTCTTCCAGCATCATAATATACTTCGAAAGGTGCATTTCCAGTCCTTTGTAATAGGAAACTTGTGGCGTAGCTACAATTTAAAAGAGTTTATGGTTAGTTTATATTTTCATTAGATACTTGTAGGTCTAAGATTGAAAGTCCATTAATATTTTATCACAATTAATACATAGGTATACATATATAGATACACATCAATATTTATACTAGTATTGTATTATCAAGGATTATTTTCTTACGTTCCGAGCTGGCAGTATATGGCACTAGAACTTGATGTTTCACCAGAGCATTCTTTGTTAGCTTCACATACAAACTTTTGAGCGCAAACGTCATTTGCTGTATTCATTGTTTTCATGTAACCCTAATTACATTAAACAATATTTAAATATTTAAAACTATTCAAACATTAATAATTTATTAATATAATATAATAACTACAGATCAAAGTGTTAAATCTTACTTTGAAAATAGATAAGCTAGCCACAGCAGCATCAGATACAGTGTCCTTTTTTCCCAAAGATCTTGCTGACATAGATCTATGACTGAAAGATGTCTTGAGAGCATCCAAAAGATTCACAACAATATTTATGAACTGTAAATACAATATATTTATTTAACATATTTGAATCGTATGAGAATTTTACATAAAATTATTGTTGATAAAATGTTAGTTTGGGTGGTAGCTAAAGCAGTGTGTGGGTATCTTACCTCTCCAGCTTGTTTAGCCATGGTGGCCACTTGATCGGGATCCCTGCTGCCGAGTACTGTAGATAAGACCGCCGCCAATACACCCTACGTACCGTGCCACCATATACCAATTTATTAAATATTCATAAAAAGAAGAAAAGCATGTTTTGATCCTAAGGACCGGGGACTCAAAGCTAATTATGAAGTATACAAATTTAATGTTTACATATCATATTTTTTCTTCTGTGCTTTTATTTCTGAGACATTATTATAAGTGTCTAGTTATTTATATATGTGTGTGTGTATATGTACATAATAATAAAGATACGTAAACATTTTGAGAGAAACATACCAAGGATAACTACATAGAATAGATAAGCAAATAAGTATTTATCAGCTGTTCTTACTAAAAGCTAAAATAATGAGGGTCAGTAGTATAATATAATATATTATAATAAGGGGTTGAAATGTTCTACTTGTTCTGATAAAATATTAAGATGTTTTTCTCATTGAAAAATATATTCATGTATATAGGTACCTAAGTGATACTTAACATCAAAATCATCAATTTTTAAATGATTATAAACATACTGTATTTGCTATCAGGTAAAATAAAAAACAAGTTATCAAACACAACTAATTCAATTGGTAAAGTTAATAGTTACCACAAGGAAAATATAACATTTTGTATGCTTGATAAATTTCTATCATTTTAAATCCATTTACTTAAAACTATATAAATTGGATAAAATTATTTATGTACGCATTATCTTGAAAGCTTAGTATTTATACAAAATAGTATTTTAACATTAATAGTGATAGATTATAGAAGGTAAGTATATATAAGTTTTTGAATACTGAACTCCCCGGTCCACTTTTAATTTATACATTTTTTGCAAAGGATGATTCAAAATAATATAAATATATATTATTTATAAAATAAATTTCATTGTAATACTTATTTAAAAATATTGCACCATCCATTATGTTTTATATACATTGTGATTTGTGCTCATTAAAATGTATTATTACCTGCATGGGTGAAGAGTTATCAACTTTGTCAATTCCATCTCCCGCAACATTGCCACCACCCAAAAATGCAGTTAAGATTTTGAGACCTACAGATAGCAAATTGGCCCAAGGGGATGTTGGAGCAATAGCCTGAAAATAATGAATGAAATTTAAATATAAATAATAATTATTTACTCAAATTTTAATGTCCATAAATGTCAACAAATCGGTACCTGGTCACCGTCTAAAACATCAGATTTGCTTGGTCCGGCTGCTTGACTTGCTGGATTGAACAGCATTTGCATAATCATTCCTAATACGCTACTCCACGAAAATCCACCTGCAGTTCCTTCTTGCTAAAATTTTAAATAAACATACATTTTAATTAAAAATATTTAATTTAAATATTATTTGGAATTTAAATCTTACGGATATAGAATTAGTTTGTACGTCATCTAAATCATTACGATCTTCTACAATTCCTGTCGATGACACTACTTTTTTGCTAGCATTTGGTTTTTCAACAAATTTTCTTGCATCCTGTTCAGGCTGATATACTGGATAGTTTCCTGTATACACAGGACGTTGTGGTTCTTGCTGACTTTGTACTTGAGAACGATGATCTTGTGGGTACGTAAACACTGGTGCCATCAATGTGGTTCCCACCAGGCACAGGAAGGCCCATCCTATGGCCTGTTTGTTGGACATAATTCAACCTGGAAAAATATTTGTATTTAAACATTGTTAAACGTTACCATGCATTAAATAGTAATTGACATCATCTTATTTTAGATTCGGACTTATGCAAAAATAAAAAATAAAGTAAATAATCAAAACATAGAAGATCTATACTTGTTTAAATTAGTATATGCAATTATAATATATAAGTATATGTTTTATGTTCACAATGTCAGTGTTTAATTATTAATAATTTAAATTAAAGAAAAAATAAATAAACTATAATTTATAATTTTACCTTTTTTTTATTACTTTCGAAAATACCTGATGAAATAATGTGACATAATATTTATCAATGTACCCTCTTAAATAATTTTTTTAATAATTGGGTATCTATTCATAAATGGATATCATTAGAAATCACTGCAGGTAAAAGAACCGTTAACTTTATTTTTGTTCTGTTATATTTGTTTAAATTATAACACAAACGATATTTGCAAACCGGTCTTACAATTATTCAATGTAGGAATTTTATCTGTGCAACTTTCTACTTATAATATGTTTTGTCTTACTAGTTATTTCAGAGTTCAAAAACCTTGTATTTTATACGTCAGTGCCAATGACCCTGATCATCAATAAGTGTTATTGGCAATGAAACATCGTAATTATAACAATTATGAGATTAGTTTTATCATCCAAAAAAATAGTGTGCACGATATAAGACTAAACCCAATAGTATATGCATCATCCTTTACATTACCTAATTAATAAGATATTTATTTTAGTTTATTTAATCTATTATTAAATCATCAACATTTAAAGTGAAAACTATTTCATAAATTTGAATATTTGATACAAAAGAACATTCCGTTTTAGAGAGTAGGTACATTTCAAAATGTAATAATTACTACTCACTCTATTCAAATTATTTACTTTCTGACAGCCAATATCGATATAATAGCTTTTGAATCAAACTAAGTATTTAATATAATAGGGTAAACTCACTTTGATATATACTTCATTATAAATTTGTTCATAAAAATTTACTGTCAAAATTATTTTATTTGACGAACCAATATTATATATTACATTTTTAAAATAATTAACTACATTCAAATTTAGATTTCATGATTTAAATCATTAAATATTAACAGTTTAAATTATTTTATTTTGATTATTATTTACTCAGATTTTTAGAATTTCCATATAACGTTTTTAATTTATTAATCCGTATATGTACATGGTTGTGAGACGTAACCTTAAATATTTTTTTAAATAACAAAATATGCCGTTTAATGGATTAATGGGTGTGAAGATGAAAAATGTCATTTAACCAATTTCTGTTGATACTCAATAACACCATAAAGATACCTTTTTATAATATAATATATTAATGTTTACTATACATATCGGAATGTTTATGCGATTATTTTCTGATGTTCGATAAGAGAAAGAAATACTTTCATCGTGGTTTTAGCATTAGACCGTGAAACATTGATATAGATAGTATATACATATTTTTTATCCGATAATATTTTAGAATAGCTACATTTAATTGTATTGTCTTTACCGTCTAGACACTTAGAAAGTAAACATAATATGTAGGTGATCCTATCTAAAAAGTAAAAACGTGTCAAATCAATTGTTTTAAAAGGAAAAATAAACATATATATATTTTTTATTTATACCATAGATGAGCTTATAGCAATAATATAATGTATGTCATGCAGATGGCTTGAAATTAAATTTTATTTTCTATGGATTCATTTTTATTATAATGGAACGAAATGATTAGCTATTGTACAATGTTGGCATATAAAATTAGACTGTATACCTACTCTCGAGAGTCGTGACAATAGATGTTCACGTATAAACAAAAATAATTATTATTTACTCAGGTGTTTTTATTGTACTCATTATTTATACACAAATCTTAATTAACCTAATTTATGGAATTGCGTTTTAACTTAAGCTTATCAAATTAACAAGTAAAAAGAATCTTGGTATCTAAAGATATGTTGACCATTCTAAATCCATACTTATAAATCTAATAATATATTTATCCTCTTGTGTTTCATTTCAATTATATTTTTATACCTGAATAAGGAAGTCTTCAATTAATTTCAGAATGTTTTATTTTCTAATACTTATTAGTGATCATGTAAAGTGATTTTTATTCAAATTACAAAATTCCTATGTATTTTTAAAATAGTCATAAAAATGAAAAAAATCAAAGTTAACTTTCCATAAAGTTACATTATTAACTGTATCTTCTTTCTACAATAAAATTATGACAAATGGAAACTATAGAAATCTTATTGAATATTCATATTTTACTGTAAGTAGATACATACATTTCAGTTTTATATTTTTGAAAACATTTCAGCTCAAAATTATTTTTAGAATTCAATAATAAAAATTTTTAAATTGTATACCAAATTGCGTTGTTATTGCATTTTATTATTTATTTCTCCCAGAATCAAAGTTGTGACCGTCCTAACATGCCAAATTGTCGTCCATTTAATTTTTATATTTATGATATTTCAAATATCTATGATACCTAATATATTTTTCAAAAATATATACTTAATCAAAAAGTCATAAAATTATCGGATTTATTTTTAATAATTTTACTTTATTTTACGTGGTTAAGTATTAAGAAAAAAATATAAATATTATAAATATGTATATAAATAATATTTGGTTATAACCAACCTATGTAATTGTTATCGATTGAAAGTTATCGAAGATTCGAAACTTTTAAGTAATATTTATTTAATTGTTTATAATAGTAAATTTAATTTAACATAATTTAAATTAATGTTATTATAACAAATACGAGTTCTTAAGTTGATTTTAAAATTATATAAGATATAATATATTTAATTTTTACATTAATATCCTTAATTTTTAAATACATAGGTTACATTTCAATAATAATTAATTGTGCGATGTTTCGAATTTTTTTACATAATTCTAATATTATTGTGTCCCATGGAGAAAATACATTCCGGTAATTTCACTCAGGATCTATGATAAACGACAATGCATGCTATACAAAAAAATATCATAAAATACACATATATAATACATAGAGGTACAATATAATTTATAAGTATATGCAGTGCACACCACATAAATACTTAACATTACTAACCTACAAAATAATAAAAATAGTCGTTATTAAAATAATTGTGTCGAAGATCTGGGAATGCAACTGTCGACCAAAAGTGGCCCACGCCTAACCTTGACCACCATTGCCGGTGTCACGCACACGGAACAATAACCAAGTAACCCACATAGTCCGGTCAGTTACTTTCATTTAAATAGTAAATACCATATTCTTTCTTCTATTAAAGACTGTTCCATCGTTGTTTTTACTTCCTCATACTAATATATTTCATCGACCTAAATTTAATATTTCAGGTGTAAAATTTTTCAATAACTTGTAGGTACGTATTACATTTTTAGTACCTATACATTAATTATGTAAATGCTTATCTGTTGAAATTTATATTAAACGATAATAATAATCTATTATATTAGCTACGTTGTTTTATAATATTATAATGATTTTAATATTCGGGATTTTATTCACCATGTAAATTAAACGGTCGATACTTGCCCTTGCGATGCCGGTGTCGTATGTATCATGACTGAAACTTTGTCAACGGACGTTTTTATTTTTCTTTGTAAAAATTTCACTTTGTAAGTGGAACCGATATGTATGCCTATGACACACAGTTGTCGGGAGAAAGTGCGGTGAAATCATCTCGTCGACCTCATCACACAGTTCCAATGTACGCGACGTTTTATGAATCATATTATAATATACCTATACTATACACCCGGACCCGGTAAAATACTTCAAGCTCTGTATTCAAACGTAACAAATTATTTCATATACCACAGCTTCAAAATGTAAGAAATACGGATATATTTTAATCTATAATTATACGTCATGCCTTATATAACGGATAAAGATTCGCTTATACCGTTAAATAAATACATACTATATACAGTTATCATTATCGTTGAACCTTAGTATTATAATATTATTTTATTGTCATTGTGATTAGTACCTATCTTATTTTAAAACGTATTCTTTTTTTTTTTTATCGTACATCGTAATTTGAAAAAAAAAAAAACGAAATACAATGAAATAGATTGGTACTTTTTCAACAATTGAAAACAATACTTACACAAATATTGAATTTGCAAGAGACTTATTCAACTTTATTTTGATGGATATCTATTAGGATATCTATTATCTTATTATTATAAGATATCAATTAGGTACGACAATTAAATATCTTACATTTGGAAATTTGATGAAATTAATATGTTAAGTAAACGTACAAATAAAATCATTAAAGTCCCTCGCAAAAGTAATAAATATTATTTTTATAACCTATGTATATTATTTTAATTAATTTAATTTGTTTAATCTGACTAGTGTCTACAGGATTTATAAACATATCTACGACACACAAATGAAATTATTAATAGATTAACTAATATAAGGTATCAAAATTAAGATAATTCATAGTGTTCTGATTAACAAAATTAAGGAAATAGTATTAAATTTACGAACAGAATTTGAATTATAATATTATCGTAATATATTATATTCTTACCTGCGTTCAAGTCTCCAAATTATTATTTTTTCTTTCAGTCGTCAACGACTACAACAAAATTTGATCTGTTCTATTGAAGTTAAAAGCCGATATGGATTCGTCTTACGAAAACCTCAAGTGTGCAATGTTCAACTTCCTTCCCGGAGGATGGTTACTTACGCGACTGACGGAAGGTAAATGGCCCCTGCACAGAATGCAACCGGTTCTCATTCCGGCAATCCCTCCTTGAACTTGTTCCGGCCTCCGCGGGTGACCCACATTTCACGACCACCACCATTTCTTCTTCTTACGATACGTCGTGTCCATAGGTATACATCATTATTTTTATTTTCAAACCATTACCACGGAAGAAAAAATGAAGACGTAATTATATCCGAATAACTTTTTTCCCCAACTATTTTGTACGTATATTATACTCACATGTATAGCGTATACATTTACCGTCATAATTATATGAATAATTATTTATGTGACTACACTGCATATCTATGTTGAAATACCTATGCTATGTATATTATAATATATTAAATATTTATTTTACTTTTTATGAATGGGAAGACAATATTTGTTACTTGTAGACCCTATCCCTCTTCACCAGTATTATCATAAAATATATATTTATAAACAACACGTTACATATTTTACATAATAACAGGACTTCAAACGTTCACAAAAAAAAAACAAAAACTATTGGAATATTTATATGCATTAGAATTATTATAATTAAAAATATACCTAAACATCAAATATATAGATGTAAGACATTTGATTTATTATAATATTTTTCCTCTATAAATATTATTAATATACATATTATTCACAAAGAATTAATCACTTTAAAAAAATCGAGTTTGTAAAACCGTTTATAATTATTCTATTTTCATCCAGTCTTATCTATAAACTTAACTCAAATTATAATTCTTACAGTCTAATCAAGTTATATAGTAATATTAAAAATAAATTTAAGTTTGAGCTACAACTAAGTAAAAAATAAAATATGGATTTTAGTTTCCAAGAGCACACATTCGTTATTGTACTATTTGTACTTAGATTTCTTTGAGTTTTCAATTCGTTTCAACAAGTTTTCCGAAAAAAATTCTTACTACACCACAGTTTTGTTTCAATCAACAGATCAATGTATATTTTGTAGCAAAACATTAAATTAAAATTATTATATTAATACATTACATAAGGTTCAAAAATTAAAAAAGGGCCATTAAGTTAATTTACAACCAATTTTACAATCAATAAATAGCTTTTGAGGATTATCTATAATATATATGAATTCAAACATCACAGACACATATGAAATATTTTATAAACTACATTTTATAATCTAATTGTATGGTTATTTATTAATAGATTCTTAATATTTCCGGATCTAATTGTGTATAGTACCTAAGTTTATTTTTTATGTATTATTTCAAAATAATTCAATCGATATTTCTTAATATATTTTACGTAAATATAAATTCTATATTATTACCAATAAGTTATAGTAAAACAGATATTTTATATATTATAAGGTTTTATATTAACTTTAGGTCACCTCTAAATTCGAATTCCCACGTATCTTCCATGTCTTAAAAATAATGTATTATATTTTAAATATTTATATACCTATAGACTATATAACATATACAGACATATATTTTCATAGAAACCAAAAAAGGAATCTATACTCCATCCCTTTGCCACACAGTTCGCAGTTTTCTCAGAAAACTTTCATAGAAATGCTATATAAAAATATAAATATTGTAAAATCTTAAATAAAATATGACAATCGATATAAAAATAAGCGAAACTACTAGCAAACTTCCAGTACTGCTATAAAATTGTGTGCGTCACTCGTTAACTCAGATTTACATAAGATACTTGTATAACATACTATTAAAATTGATGTTATTATGAAAAGTTATTTTATTTTATTGTTCAATTTCTTTGATTTCTATGTCCTGAAAAAATTTCTTTGGACATTGACTTAAAATAACATCTTAATTCTGTGTAATATAAATAAATTATTCTTCGGTGCATTAAAAAAAAAATAGAACAAGTTGTATATACGGTACTTTTACTATATTTTTATTATGTTGAGATTAATTTTTATCTTTGAACCGTAAACATACTTTTGCGGTGATTTAAATATTTAGCAATAACATTCTTAGTAACTATATTATTGTAAAATGTGTGTACATTTTTGTACTCCGTTTACATATTCATTATTCGTAAAACGGTTAAGACTAAATTACTCTTAACGCATTAAAAAATAATAATGCAAAATATCTTGAAAAAAATTAATAATTGAAGATTGTTAACGTTATATAATATTTTCGTATTTGTCATTTAGATATCTCAAACACAATTGTCATTGTTTAGTCAAGTGCTGTTCACTAATTACTATAAAATATAAAGATGCTTCATGTGGTGAAATACTATTATGCCATGAAAGTTAATCTGTGGAAAATTAGCGTACATGAATAATAAATTTGAAACACATACAATCTTTTCCCAACAAACTTCCTTACAATTATTCCAAACATAAGTGATAACTCATAACATATGTTATGTATTATGCGAGAAAAATTATATTGTTTCACTTTTTTTGTAGGTAAATTATAAAAAAAAAACAATTATTTAGAAACAATGACATTAGTAAAAGTGTAACATGCGTTTCATAACTTCTCAATGTAAATATTGTAAACTGTATTACCTTCTGTTTGGTTAGAATAATTATTATTGAACAACATTAAATAAGTAAACAGTAAACATAATCAAATTATGTAATTACATTTTTCATAATAAATAATGATTTAATTTTAATTTATAAAATTACATTTTATAGGTACTTAAACAGGGTATTTTCCAATACCTATCCAATTTTGCCGTAAACCATATCTCGCGAAGCAAAGCTTATAGGTTTGTATCTAAACGTGCCAAACCACTATCCTACTTACAGCAGTATCAAGGTAAAACGAGAATTATTATAGTATGTTAGATTGGTATAGTAATAAATAGAAGTAAAATAGTAGTGGGTGGCAGATTACAGAAAAAGACCCAAAAATGTAATTAGATTTCCGCTACATCATAATAATGACTGATGCATTTTTAAAAATCCGTTATATTTTCAAAAATAATTGAAAGCCTAATTTGACACGTACAATTGATGTTTTCTGTACATTCGATACAATGATCACAAAACATTTTATAGAATAAGACTGTTTTAATTACGTTTTTCGTATTGAATGGCCAATAACGTTCCGGTTTAGACGAAACAATACACTGCCAATTTCATATAACATATTTTATCAGAACAAGTACAACATTTTAACCCCTTATTATAATATATTGTATTAAATTCAATAATTGTAAATATCACAGTTAACATTTGACGGATATAATTTCTGTTATTATCAGTAAAAATTTTAATAATTTTTAAAATACAATTGCTTTTTGCGTAAAATATATTTTCATTAGTTATCTATAAGTGCGGGAACTGTCGAAAAATATCGTTCTCTTTAAGAAATAAAAACACATTTTTTATTCGTCATTCATTTAAAGACTTAAATTACAAGGCTTCTTAAAAAAATATTTGATTTTGAAATTACATATAAAGTGATTTTATTTAATTGGTTATTTAATTGAATATTAATTTTATACTTATAACGTGCGCTCGCGCGTATTTACACTTTACTTACGGTGTTATACTCATTTTTCCAACTATCTTTTTATCATTTAAATATACTATGCATATTATATGTTTGGAAGTCTCATCAAATTACTATCATATTATAATACTGTTAATTCAATACTAAATATTATAAACCTTTCCATAGAAGAATATTAGTCGATGCATCATACTATTTAGTTTCGTGGAACGAGGGAAAGCGATCATAATGACTTTCTTCAGTATAGAGTATAGACCGGTATAGATGTATAATAATAATAATAATAATAATAATAATAATAATAATGGGTAGTTAACTTTTTTCTTCTTTTTTTTTTTTACGACAAATCGGAAATTCCTGAGGAAAAACCAGTATGTATCATACGCATGTTTAACTTTCTTACGCATATAATACATACTTACGTTAATCATTATCACCGATAATATTTTACATTAAGATGATTTAGTTAAAAGATATTTTTCAAACGTTATCCCGAAAAGCACAATTAAAAAATGCATTTTAAATATTCACTGAATTATTATAGTATGAATCTTGATTATTCGAGATAACACCATTGGTCAAGCGTAATTTTTTATGAACATACTGTAGATTTTGTTTTGTTTTCATAAACATTTTAAACGTTATGTTATCTAGTTTATTTATTTGAATTAATGGTGACTTGTATAGGTAATAGTATGACTCATTTATTATGAAATTGCCAAGCCCAAAATAATCTATCACATATATTACCCATGTTTTCAAGACGTAATACTTTCGAAAACATTGCATTCTTTATAGGATGTACAATTAATTTGTTCCTACGTGAAATTCCAATTTTCTATCCACCCAATGAGCTTGCATATACTTGGGTATACTGTAAGTATCTATACTTTCATATCCTAGTGAGTATGAGTCAACGGTTCCTACTATATTTACATTCCGAAGTTATTATTCAGGAAATTAAAGTAATTTTCAGTTATTCGTTTTCTTAAAAGTACCTATCTATTTCATCGTAATCGTGTATTGATTTTCTTACAATATTTATTTGGCGTGCGTACCAAAAATACACGCACCATCACATAATTATTATAAAACCATTCCACATAAGATGTACTTGAAAATAACTGTTATCTTGATAGAAATAAACTGCACGTTTACATCTATCATTTGATTTTACGCCAGGCTTGCAATATTAGAAAATTGATTTTGTTTTAAAATTTCTCGGGTGGATAGTTTTCGCTCGAAAAATATTACAATCGAAAACATAATACCAGATAGACTTACCAATATATATATATATATATAAAATGTATAGAGAGGGCATCTTCTAAATCTCATTACGTCTTTAATCTGATGTCTAATAGCGCGTGGAAATACCTACTTATAATTCTCTAGTCGTATTTAAAATTTAATTTGCCATACATTAATGAAGTTTGGTTTGCCATATATACAAAAGAGAGAATAAAACTTACATTTACAAGTAATTATATAATATAGTAATATAGTATTATTATAGTCATTAGTCTGTATTTCATTCGTCATACCACTCATACCTAGTAGTTATTAGTTGATATTATTCGCTTATGGAGTAGACAATGTATATGTGTATAAAACCAATAGTCTATACAGTCATACGTATTAATGAAGTTAAGTACAAAATTATATTATAATCATGGTAAAAATGCAGACAATATTAATACTACTGTCGTGACGCGACGTGTTGGTATAATTTTTAACGTACTATAATATTATAATATTTTGATATATTATTTGTTTATATATTTGCTTAACAGAACGTATAGTATAGCAGTAAACTTGGATGAACAAAGTATTATACATCGAGGAAACGTTTTCATTACTTCAATGCAGGTACCTTCATCATGCACACATATCCTGTACATACATGATACATGTTGTACAAGTTGTATGATAAAATATCTACATCTTAGTTTTAACAATGCAACTCAAGATCAATTGTTATTTGCCGCGCACTACTATTATAGTGAATTCAACGCTTATCCGTGATAAAATATTGTATGAAATTAAGATTAGGATGTTTATTAAATTTTTTATTTATGAAAAATAAACGAATATATTTTAGTTGGGAGTTTCTTCGGTTCAGTCTTTTAGAACAGTCTATTATCTACATTATGTATTATGTACTCATAATAAGTGCTCCATGCCTCTATCCACACGACGACGTGTTAACTTAAAATAGTAATAGGTAGATGGGTGAATATTATAATAGAAATATGCGTAGTCTCAAAACCATGATCGAACATCTTATTAGAAATTTAATCTTTTTTAATAATATTTAATGTGTTTATATAGTTAATAATATGATGACCATAGGCAATCGGTATTATAACGTACTTGCGGTGCTTGTATCTTATACACATATATTATACTATACGTATCAACCTAGATATTATGGTGTTGTGGCATGCGATCATTCTGTAATACCGTTATGAAGCTGACCCACCTGTACATGTGTGTACGTGTGTATATGTGTGTATCTTCAAACAAGCACCTGTGTAACACACATTCCATTCCATCCTCTCACCCAGGTACACAACCGGTAATCGTACCAATGTATGATAATAATTAGTGAGTGTGAATATGTGTTTGTGTTTGTATGCGTGCGTGTGTGTGTCGCCTTGCAACCTATCACGATGACCCAGAAGTGGATGGTATCACTAATCGCCGCTGTGATTTTATTTTTGTGTATACCTAGTTTCACGGAAACAACCTGAATATCCAGGGTCCAGCCGTAATATAGCAACATCAAAAACTGCATCATCCACAATTCTAATCGTGTCAAATCTAATATTCAACTATGATATAAAATACTCGAGTAGAATAATACATGTTTACATTCTCGTTCCACGACACATTCAAATACCGTTACCGACGATGTTATTAATTATTATAAATTTATAATATACATATATACATACATATATTTATACTATATATGTTGCAGTCAATTGCAAACAACAACGACTTTTATCTCTTATCGAGACTCCAAACCAATACAAACAATAGTGATCGATTAATCGCGATTCTCTCAAAAATTGGACAATATACGGTAACGTCATGTCGCTATATTCACGGATTAAATTTCGCGTGAGTACATTCGCTATAGTGTTCATATTATATTTAAATTATACGCAGGGCCATATTTACCATTAAGCAGGATAGGCAATTGTCCATGGCCTCCATTATTAGGGGGCTTCAGATTTATATGAACTTTACATTTTTTTTCCTAGAATACTACTTTCAGTTTATAAAATAAATATAATAAAAATGTATAATAATTAATCCTTATCGGTGTAAAATGTAAAAAAAAAAGAAATACAAGTCTATTTTTATTTTGCTTATAAGGCCACAAAAAGCCTAAATCATGCCCTGATTATACGTACACTATTTTAATCTGATATTATTTAAAACAATGTGTAGATATCATAATATAAAATATAAAGTATACTTGACATGGTATATATTATAATGTATTATATTATACAGACTTTAAAAGAGAAGGATGTTAAAGGCTAGAACAATATCGAAGAACTTCAGGATATAGCTGTATCACACTCTCATATGGCTAGTGGTAATGTACGGATATGAAACGTGAACATTACGAAAAGCTGAGGAAAATAAAACTTTAATTGTCGAAAGAAAGGTATTAAGAAGAATTTTCGGACCATTTTTAGACGAAAACACGAGAGAATGAAGAATTTTCAAAAATAAAAAACTTAGACAATTGTATCAAATGTCTGATATTATTAAGAACCATATAAAAAGGAGACTCTAATAGACAGGGTATGCGTGGAAAAAAGAGGGAACGTTAGTTCGGTTGGTTCAATGCGGTGTACCTAAAAGAAAAAGACCTTTGGGATGATCTCGTCTAAGGTCGGGGAGGACCAAATATAAAAAGATGTAGAAATGATTGAGTCAGAGTTTGATTGTCATGGTTTGGTGATAGATAGAAGGATGTGGCAAGAGTTATGTATGACTGAATAATCTTAATGGTCGAACACGAAGAAGAAGAAGAAGAATAGAGAAGGGTATAGAGTATTGTTGGAAATTAAAGTTCATTGTTAAAGCCAGTAAACTTATATATTTTTATAATTAAAATACATACATATGTTGCATAATATGCATATTATTGTAATAAATTTATAAATAAGCACAAATATAACATATCCAAGAAAAATTATAAGTATGTATGTATTTATGATTTATTAGTTATTATAATTTTAACAAAAATTGTTTTAAATCGTACCTAACAACAGTTCAAAAATTATGAAATCTAGCTTTATTTAAATAGTGGATCTTACTTCTACTATAGTATAAATAGTAATATAACTAATGCTTAATCCATTGTGTGCAAAATTTTTTTTATTATATAAGAATTTAAAATAGATTTTTATCATAACATAGGATACGTATGCATGCGTATATACTGTATAATATATTATAACATGACAAATTTGATAACGAAAAGTTATCTTTTTGACCACGATGTTTAATAAATTCAATTAAAATTCTAATTACAAACTTTACACCCTACGTACACAATGGGTACGATTGTGCAAATTGTTTATTTTCTTTTTTTTTTCTTATTGAAATATCAGCAATGAGCATATACCCTACATGTGATTGTGTGAACGTTAAACTTGTATTTATAATTTGCTTCCTTAACATCGCCAGATTTACCGTTTTTCATTCAAATCAAAAACAGGTATGAACTTTAAAAATCATCGTAAACAGGTTAGTTTAGCCACGACCGCAATCGCGCGAAATAATCACGGCCTTCCAGTCATATCGCTAAAAATGATAATAAAGTAATGAAATCGTGTTATGAAACAGATACGTATACGACCATTTTCATACAAGTTAACTTTATAAAATTATTTTTAAAAACCAACCACCTGGATTTCTATAATTTTACAATCGTAAATGTCATTTTAGAATAAAGTCTCCCGGTCTGCGAAGCAATAAAGCATATGTATATTATACATAATAATATATATCATGTATATTATTGTATACATACTACATAGTGTATGTAGGATGTACTACTATACTTTGATTTGTTTTTAGTTCTGTTATACCAAAAACTGTTTTTTTTTTTTTTTACACAGATTATTATACTATTTTGGTTTAATAATTACATTTCACCGACCATCGACTGTGTATAGCTTGGTCGATTTTGTAAACGGTATAAACATAGCAGTATTCTACTTTTTTTTTAATTAATTTAACGGTGCATGAATGGATAATCGATAGATTGAGTTTGATTAGTTAACAATATAATTAATTGAATCAATGTTACAAATTACAAATTACATTTTACAATTTTTAGGTTACGATATTTTTTTAGTTATATTTTCGAAATTTCAAAATTTCAAATAGAAACAAAAATTGTTGGCAGACATTTGTATTATTTTTAATCATTTTATCACAACAATGATTGTTTATTAGAAATTGTATCTATATTAAATATAAGTCGTGTAATAGTTTATGGCCATTATGAGTATGTTATTCATTTAATATATTATAGTCTGATAGAAAAATAAGCGAATATCTGAGCCTGGATTATACATATTATTATTATTCATTATTATTAGTCATTATATTATGTATACATAAGTGTATACACTTTCGTTTCACTGCACAACAGTAGGTATTACTATATAGTTGTATTACTCATTACTATCATTTCGGCTTGTTTTTATTATTCATCATCATAAAATTTACTTCGCACATTTAAAAAATATGAAATGCCTATATTATATTAAATTATAGTATGTATATATTGTTCATTTAAATTAATCGGTCAATTAAAAAAAAAAAATTAAATTATTCAAACTCTATGTAGAAAGTGTACTTAGAACGCGTAAAATTGTCGTCAGAAACTTAAGTAGATATATATAGGTGTCTGTTAAGAATATTAAATTGTTTGCGTTATTATATTATGTTTAAACATCGAGAAAAATAAAAGAGACGACCGGTGACTAAAACCGATAAAAAATAAGAAGAAAAAAAAATGAAAAATGAAAAACGAGAGTATTTTCTGTGATGCAGCAGACATAATTATTAGGTATAGGTACCTATCTATTTTACTCGTTCAACTGAAGCATATAATACACCGCATAGGTAATTTGGCGACGACAAGAGTCACAGCTATTACCGATGAATGTCATCGTGGTGTCTGCGCGCGTTGTCGGTTAATTTTGACGTATATACGTATATATAGGTAGTCTCTGAATTTTAAATATTCATGAGCATCGTATGTCGTATCGGTGGTGAATAACGAAAAATAATCTACGAAAAACGCAAAAAGTATTATGGAATGTCGAGAAAAACTTAGAGCTAATCTCAAAATATTTCATATTATTATGTAAGTAATGTTATATTTAAATATGTTTTTAAACAAAATGTTAAATCGTTATTTATGTAATTTTTAAAAAAAATATATGTTTGTGATACACCTACAAATCCATGTAAATTCCAACACATTGTTTTATGATTATTTATTATTATTCATTATACTGTTTTCTTCTTGGTTTCGGTCTTTAAGACCATGCCACTAAATACAAATCTTGCCCTCATTCAATAATCATTATTCTATATTACCTATAATATTCTTGTATATTAATCAACGTGCTGTTAATATTTCTTCTAATATATATATATAGACTTTCCCTGTTCATGACTAAATGAATAGATGAATATATATATACATAAGTTAAGCTGATATAAATCATATACTTGTATGCAAGTAAGGAGACAAAGAGTTACTAACCTAATGGCTAATTTTGAGTGCTAAGAAATGTTAACGTATTGATCTTGTAGATAGTTCTTTCGATTAGAATGTCTGCGGATGGAAGTTATAATATTGTTAGATTTAACAAAAAGTGTAAGTGGATGGGTTCGGTCGGTGTACCTACATAAGCATATTATCATGTCTACATATCATTGTAAATCTTCACCGTTAAACATATATTGCCTCGCCCTTAAAAAATGTGGCGCCACTACTGTTAGCAACCCCAACACGATTATAATATAGGTATAATATCAACTTTTTGAACGTTGTAGGTTGTATCTGCCGTGGTCGAGTTCCTATAAAAATACCTTATGCTCACAGAATGTTCTAACAAATATTTACTCCATCGACTTCAGACTCATATTTCACGTCAGTCAGATAAACATTGTCCCTTAATTACTTCAATTCCCTACCCAACTCGAAACTCGTAATTGTAAAACTACCTTACGATAATAATATTACTAATATAATATTATTGTATTAAATTCGATTTACAACATCGATCTGCGTACATAGTATTTTTATTATTATCGGAATATAATAACAACAAGGCGTACGTCGAATAATGATGGTTTTGGGTGTATTATTTACGTACGACGTAGTATTTATGTGTACAATATATTTGCACGCATCTTCTAAAAGAATTAGTCCAGAGCAGGTTGAAATTAACATGGTAGTAACTTTTTAATCTCTAATCTTGTACCTTGCTTTTCTTATAGGGTAATGCGTCATGCTGCGTACACGAAATCACGGACTTTACTTCGTTGACGAAACGACTGCAAAGTATACGTATGTACAATAATTTTATTTTGATATCATCTAATTTTACAAATAATTTTAGTCAACATGTATTGCAAAAATGATCTGGCAAGTAAGTAATATAGGATATGCATCTAATTTCATTCGCTCAAAAATAATATATTAAATTTAACTTTAAAGTGTATTGGAGGTATACTATACTACGCCGACTCCGATAACGGACCAATAATTACTACAAAATATGAACACGCCCGTGTATAAATAATGCGTAGATATTGCTGCAGGTCCTATAGACATTTTATTTATTTATTTTTTGCAACGAAGCAAAACATTGACAAAGCATCGCATAATTTAATTACATACCTACTCTAACACCTTTATTTTAAATGTGTTATAATTACATTGTTCATAATATTAACTACCTCGTATTCGGATGTTCCTTGTATTTATAATAACACGTAAATAATCTATTCCATTTCGAGAAAATCACTATTAAAAGGTCTTCCTAGATGCTATTAAATTTTTATTAATCACTATTAATCATGCAGGTATAGTAGTGTTTGTATATAAACGTACTATACATCTAGAAGTAGTTTACGCCCTACAAAGTAATGCAATTATTAGAAAAATTATTAGTTTTATATGGATTTCAGTATTTATTTAATTTATTAAGACTTTAAATTATGTTTAAATTGCCACATTGGATTCTTGTGTTACATTAAAAACATTGTACAGAGTAGGTAAACTGAAATTAGAATTAACGAGCAATAAAATATTATACTTATACTTGAACCACACGTAAAATAATTTATTAAAAATATGCAGATGATAGAAACTGAAAAACCGTTAATCAATTAAAGGATACTTATCGGATATCGCGACTACCTTTTTTTTTATTTTTTTTTTATTACCCTTAATTTGGTTATGATTTAATATACAATCGGTCGGAAAAATCTTTTGACTCATCTTAAACCGCACGAATTTCATTACCATCACCACTATCACCATCACTATCATCAACACTATTATCCTTAAGAAAAATTTACAACGCAAAATCAATGAAAAAAGAAATTTTTATATAGCTCAAAAACATACATAATGAATAATATATTATTATTTTTGATAGCCTATAGGTAATTGTACTATAAATGTAAAAAATAAAAACCAGTAATTCGTCAATGTCGACAACTTTTGTGTACAGTTAAATATTATAATGCCTGAAGTATGTAAGTATTACAAAACTTTATATATACATAAGTATACATGAACATGGGTCGAGCTTTTGATTTACTAAAAACAAAATATGCCATATATCGTTTGTATCGTAATATATAATCGTACAATTAATAGGTATCTATTTTAATAATTAAATTAATGGCGAACCTACTATTATTATATTGATGAGAGATAATATTATTTCAATTATATTGTGAACATCATTTAAACATATTTTTTTAGAAACTGTATACCTGTACAAGCTGCAGCATGTTCAGCAAGTTTGGTCTGTAAACCCAAATGGCCAAATATGTACTGATGTACTATTCATAACAAGTAAATATATACCTCATAATACTTAAATGTTATCTACATTTATTGAATAATCTGTATGACTTTATACACAAATTTAAAATTGGTACATACATATGAATATATTATATAATTAGGTGTAGCGTGATATGTACCATGTCGAGGTGAACACCAAACTATAAATTATATCTGGTATACTTAATAATAGTTATTCTTGAGAATAACAGTACACGACACTCGCATTTTTCCTTCATTAAAAGTTAAAACAACTGGACTCGATCAGTGTTCACGTTCTTTTTTATAAAATAATATTATAATTCATTGCATATACGTTTTAAAAGTTAAAACATTTCGTAAAAAACACAAATATCTATTAAAATATTTTAACTAGGTAGGTATACTATGATAGTCATCATGAATATCTCCACCCCCCCCTACATATAAGGAAATAATAAAAACGGCTGATCATCTAGAAAACAGTTTTTTTTTTTAAGAGCGTCTAAAGAGTAGTATATGCTACAGGACAGAGCCGTTGTTGGATTTAATATTATTAATTAATTTTGAATTAAAAGAAGTAGTCCTATACCGACTCTTATTAAAATTCGTCTCCGACCGAATTTTATTAACCAAATAACAGATAATAAAATACAATATACTATAAATCGCAGAACAAATTAAGTGCCTACAAACTATGTAGGTAGATAAGCGTATATTGTGTTAGTATAGCGAGGAATTAGGATACGATGTACGGTTATAGCCTATTTAACTTATAGGTATTATAGGTACTACATGAATGGATTACAATTTTTAAAATAACCAAACCCATCTCGCTGTATACACGCACATAATAATGTATATATGTCATTTGCACACTTGCAGTGCACGCGCGTTAAATGCACGCCAATAATATGCATGACATGGGATTTTATAATCTCATCCGAAGAACTACGCGCAGTGTATACTGTAACAACAATATTCTACATTTTTCTTTATTTTTCACAAATTGCGGTGTTCTACTTTCGCGACAATATAAAATGACTACGATGTACCATGGAAAGAAAAGAAAAACGTAATATCCTCTCTACGCTATAAATTCGTGTATATGTATGTTGATTTTTATTTATTTATTTATTTTGTTCCGTTTGTCACAACAATAATATTTTAGGTATTTTTGCAAAACGATTTTTTGAACAACCGCACTGGTGTGTAATAGCAGATTCGACGAAAGGTTCAATCGTTCGTACTTACATGTTGTCACATTTGAAACGTGTTAACCGCATTTTAAGTGGTATACGCGGCATAAATATAACATGCATACATATTACATGCATACATAATATATAATACGAGTATAGTGTAGTTTTACAACAAGACACGAAGAATAATACTATAATAGGTACATTTATAACGAATATAACGTAGCATCCGACGTATTAATGTTATAATAGTTGGCAGGTATGTACGGTATACAATGTAAATTGGTGTACTTACGCAGTTTGTAACGAAGAATATCGCGTCATGACCAATTATTTCAATTCCCATTTTAAGATACCGGCGTGTAAAATATATCATTATATACAACCAGTTCTAAAATATAGTGTAAAAATACTACTAGTGAGTATTGATGTAGGTTTTGTATTTGACATATTTAATACGCATAAATTGTATTGTTTTCCGTTGTGATAACACCGTATACACCGTAGCACCTATATACACAATATATTATGTTCTATTGTAGAGTTGTGCACGTTTGTTTCAAACAGTTATACCTAATTATATTTCAGTGTGCAATAAATGTACCAAAATGCATTTTGAAACCATATATTCGTACAATATATTTTTTATGTCATATATAATAATACAATTAATATATTATATATAATAGTAATTTACATGCTATGATATATCAACACAGCAAAAAGGTGTAGTATATTGTAATAAATACATATATAGATATAAAATGTTCTAAACAAACATTTACTTATAATTACAATTATATGATATATATGCACGGTATATTTTGTTAAAAGGCGTATATACCAAATTTTGATTTTTTTTTTTTTTTAGGAAACAAATAAAACTGATTAGGAATGCAATTTTAAAGATAAAACATTTATTTATACATTATGTTAAACATGAGACTGTGAAATTAAAATTGCTTATTATATCGCCTAGTCTACATATTTTATATTTAATGCTATATTAATTTTAAAAAAATGAATGTGATGTAGGTCCTTCTCCTTTTAACAATTTGAATTTTATAAACGCCCTTTTAAAATAATATAATAATAGTGATATAAGCCTTTTTTACATTTTAATTTCTACAGACGCCCTTTTAAACAAATCATACATTCGATGTGGTATAAGCCCTTTTAACAGATTATTTTCTTGATTTTTCTGAAAATGTTTATACCAAAAACGTATTTTTCGATTTTTAGTGGTATGTGGCCTTTTAAAAAAATATTGTCGATACACACGTGTACCTATTTATTTTCATAAGGAAATTATTCGTGTAACTACTGAAAATCATATATTTTCGCCGCAATTCACTGATTTCCTATATATATAAACCATGATGGTACATAATATTGTCTTTGATAATAATAAAAGTGGTACACTAAAAAATATTTGAGTTATGTATCTATACGCAACCATGTTTTTAACACATGTTGAAATCAAATTGATTGAAAAAAAAAAAGAAAAACAATTGCTTGAGTTTGGTATTTAAAAACAAAAATTGGACATTGTTGCGTGCCTATATAATATATATATATATATATATATATACACACACATACGAGTATATATACATATTTTTTTTTAAATACGTGAGCATTCTTATACGCTATTGTATTATATACACACCACAAGCGTAATGGTTTTTATTAAAATATTATATTATTGCAGTTATTAAATATTATATTTATTTTTTGTATTTAAAAATGTAGAACGTGTACCTAAATATACATTATATTTTAATCTGTCTAGATTCTAGGTAAGTACGCCGAAAAAAGGTGTAGATAATAATTATTTTGAACATTGTAATTAGATAACGTAAATGTAAGACTAGTATGTATATTATAATGAATAAAGTTGTGCAATTAAATATTAATGAGTTAAAATGATCTCGTTCGTATTATAATATTATTAATTATCAAATAGGAAGACGGTTTATTTGCTATCAACAGTGCAGTGTAGCAGAATAATTATTCGGTTACCACAATAACATTCATCACCAAACAATATTTAATTTTAATATAGATTCGATTATTATTACTATTATTATCAACCGTTAATGTTTATACGTGTAAGGAATATACTCACGGCTCAATACACACTGCAAGTACCTATAGGGGTTATGGACGGGTTTTAAATGTTTTAATAATAAATACACGTAGGAAATATTAATCGTCGAATGGATTCGTGTACACTAGTACAATAATTTTATAAAAAATGTTCTGAGCGATAAATTCGTCGCAGGGTGCAATTCTCACAAGTACAAGTATACACACAAACACAATTTCTGTTATAAAACAAAACCTTGTCAAAATTAATTAATAATACCTATTACCCATTTTATAACTTACATTATCAGAAATTGATATAGTTTATTTATGTTTTCGTCCACACTACACTCTGACTTAAAAATCGAATCATTTGACCAATTAGCCACCAAACACCACAGACATTTTTACTCCAAACGAAATTCCTCTAGTGAGTGGCGCACACAGAGGGGAGATTAAGAGGTCACCCCGTTCTGAAATGTCTACCTTTATTAAATTACTTTTAACTAAGTTTGACATTTATCAGCGTACTGGATTCATGGCTGTTACGACTTAATATGCATAACAAAATAAATTAGATAGTCTATTTTGTCATGATAATATGAATTATTCAAATATGGGTATTGGATTTATAAATTGAAAAGCTTATACATTATATGTATATTCAATACATCTATGTTCTTTATCATCTATTTAAGTATTTAGTATACTTATATTATACTATTTAACTTTTTACCATATTCCTGGCTTCTGTATAAAATTCTACAAAATTCCTCTCTGTAGGAAATTATTATATGTACAAACCCCCTGAAAAAAAAATTGTGTGTGATACTGCCCATACTTACCCATAAATCCCATCCATCGGCTCAAGAGAAAATATTGTAGAGATCTATTAACCTAAACAAATTCACGTTAGGTTCCATCACTGGTGACTCCCATCGTATTATTCATGTTAAAATGTATATACATTTTCACATTCGTCTATTGTGCTACTATGACACAGATTGTAAATAATCTTTGTAAAATAAAAAAATATATATATATATATATATAGGTATATTTTCATTTATTATACATAAGAATAACGGTATTAACTTAAAACTTATATTTATATTAAATTATTTACTTCAAAGTCATTGGTTATTTTGCCATCTAAATTCTGTTCATTAGTTTATTCTTTTTCAACGATCGTTGTTTGTTACAGTAATGTAGTCGAAAATACGGTCTTCACCGACCGAGTTTCGCAGGTCCGATTAATTCATTTTAATTATGATAAAGATTACAAAATAGCCGTTACGGATTATATTTATAACTATAACTGATAATAATATGAGCTTTAGACATTGTTTTGTATACTAAAATTTAATTTCCTAAACCTATACGTTGTTGTAGTGGACATGCATCATAAGTTGCCTATACTTGTCACTCCATGAGTCAACATCTGTATACGGTGTCGATCGTGTCGCGGATTAAAATGTATACCTAAATTCAGAACTCGAAAAACCCGAGAAACATCCCATACATCCAAACGGGATATAAAATATTGATTTCTTTATGTAGTTTTCTACCATTCTACACTTTAAAAAATCTTACTGTTCAAGACAATAACTGTTCAAAATTATATCAATCATATAGTAATAGTATATGATGGTACGTCGCTTATTATAATGTGATAACATGTCTATTTAATATATCTAATATCTATACAATAATAACTTAAACCTTGGTCCATGAGTCTTAAGCTATCCTAGTAAATGCGACTAGTAGTTAAATTAAAAAGTACCAAGACTGAAAAAAAAAGATCGAAGCATGCTGTGAAAAGTTTACTACTATTATGAACATATTCCAACAGTCCAAAAAAAAAAAAACCCATCGAGTACTAATATTATATTCAAAAACTATTGTATGAAATATTTAAATGAAATTTAAAAGCAATCTCTATCTACCCATGGAAGGTAAGTACCGTAAGGTTAGCTTGTTATTTTCGTTTATTGTGGACACTGGACCTGGACAACATAAATTATGGGTAATGTACCGCAGACAATAGAAATAACGAACGTGATGGTTTTAATTAATTCACGTTGCATTTATTATGAAATTCAATTCACGTACACCACAATTTTATAAGACTATAGGTACTTACTACTACGCCTAAAATTAACCTATGGTATAGCATAATATACCTTAACCGTCAATATAGGCAACAAGTGCTTCCTATTGACATGGTTATATTATAAGACGTCGTTTGTGACATAATATTGTAATAAATACAGTGAGATACTCGGATTATATTGTTTATTGTTAAAATATAAAAGAAACATCGGATAGTGGCGGTGATAAAGCATAATATATTACTGATTTCAGGTTTCTGGTGTACTAAAAAAGCAAATTATGCAGAGAATAAGACGGTACAAACACGAGCAATACCATGATTTTCTGGTCCATAATATTATGACGTTATGAACAACATTTTAACCAACCTTCTCTTTAACCTTTCCCCTCTAAAATATGACTTAAACCAGTGGCTCTAGGTTTTGATTCTTGGGGGGGGGGGCGTAAACTACACACACATTTTTTTTCAATATTATACCTATGATATATTTATTCAAATGCTTCAACATCAGTACCACATATTACCTACATTAGTACAAAATATTATACAAAATAGTACACAAGTCAATAATAGTGTATAATATTTTATAATTGTATAATTTTTTTTTTTTTGGAGTTTGGGGAGGTATGGCCCCTTAGGTCCACCTCCCTTAGAGCCGCCACTGACTTAAACTGAAAACATCAAGAACCGAAATGTACTTCGAGGGTGATAAATATCTCAATCATTGGAAATGAATAGTTATACATGGGGTATTGGGGTGCATCCAAAATTTAATAGAATCCAATAGCAAAAAAAAAAAAAATTACTTAAACCACTGAACTCCTTTCTACATTTTATGTTAAGCAAAAGTGCAGGTAAAGAATAAATAAATAAATATTTAAATAAATATTACCAATAAAATTTTCAACCAAAAACACTGAGCAGGATTAATTTAAATAATATGGGTAGGTCTAGATATTAGCAATAACTAATCAGCCTAAGCACAAAATTAGAAATTTTTAATTGGAGGGGAGGGGCTACATTTTTGTAAACAGAAGATAAATTAACACACTTTGACCATCATAGATGGGGGGGAGGGAATAGCATAACAAAAATTATCTTTAACACAACTTTATAATTTTTGTTTATATTTTTAAATTTATACATTGAATGTAAATATTATGTTTTAACTGTTGTATTAAAAATATAAATTTGATAAGTATTGAAAACAAATTTTATTTTATAAAATTTTAAACATTACAAAATTATATTATTTTAAGTAGATATATAATATTTTTATTTTTTGTTTTAATCGTGATTTTTATTGTGGGGAAACTAATTTGGATCTCGGGAGGAGGGGGGTTCTAACCCCTCAAATTGCGCTTATGTTAGTGAATATAATATTATCGTTTAGAAAACTTATTTTATCAATTAGCCATTAGATTGTAATATCACATTTTTAAGAGTTTTCGTCATTCTTCAAAGAAAATGAATAAGATTCCCTAAACTTATGAATAGATTATATAGAATACGAACGAGGCCACGAGCGTATAAACTATAGAGATTATTATTAATTAATTATCGCCCCGGTGCCATTATCATATTATCATATCATATCATCATGAGGACGAATTCAACTCGATCGTTTTCGTGCAGTCAAAGTACTTTTCCTCGCAGAGTTTCGCGCTGGCTTTGACCTGCTGCCAGTCGGACACATTCCACGCGTGGCCCTCTTCCTGGTATGGGCCGTTGCCCCAGCGTTTCTTCACCTGACGCTGCATGTCACGTACGATCGGTGACAAACGGCACACGAGCAACTGGACGCACGGCATGCCAAACGCCAATCTGTCGAGTCTATCAACTAACGTTCCGTCAGTTGCGTCATCCATCGTCGATTTTATCTGAAAAATCACAAAGATTACAATAATAAACAATAATATGCAAACGTGATGCGACGAATCAGTGGCGAATTCGCAGTATGCATGTTAAGTCATCGGACCAGTGGCGCGGATCTAAAATTTCGACAAGGGGGGGAGGGTCCAAATATGTTTTGCTGTTAAATGACATTATAATATTATAGTCTTTTCTCCTAATTACCTTGATACAGTCCGCATAAAACTACCATAGTGCCGCTTGTGTGTACACAGTACACACGGTTCATCATATTATTATGCATGAATAAATACGAGGAATATTAATTTAGGTAGTACACGAAATTCTTTTTGAATTTTCAAATCGTGAATTATAACACGTACATTTTTAGCGAAAAAAAAAACAAGAATTTCAGATTTCGATACTCCCATGGGGGAAGGGGTCGCGACCCAAGACCCCCTTCATGAATCTGCCACTGCGTCGAACTAACGAATAATAGACAGCCGAATGGTCTACGAAGACGTTGCAATTTTGCAAGTAGATACATCGAAGAGTATAATATAATGTACAACACGAGCGATAAAACATATTATTATCGGTATATTCTGTTTATAGAACATAAATGTCGCAGAATCAAACACATTCCTTTGGATTTGGAATTCAAATATCGCCCCAAGTGATGCTTTATCGTGTGGTGCCTGGTCAAATAACTAAAATTCGCCACCAAATACAATATTCATTAATCATAATATAACATACATAGGAATTGCTCATAATCCAGTCGATTGGATGACCACTGGGAAAAAACTTAGTCTTTTGCCCATTTTTGCTACTCTGATTAATATTTGTCTTGTATTTGGAAACGGTTAAAATCTGCAATGATAACCCTAATATTTTTCTTTGTTTACTTCAATTGTAGCTTACATTTAAAACTTACCGTTCGTGTTAAAAGAACCATTCCGTTTACTATGAGTGTTTTAAGAGCATCAGAGCCACGTCCAATAACACTAGATGCTACACGTAACAAAAGCGTTAACACACTAGATTGTGTTTCAACTTTGTTTTCAGTAGCAGACCGCCCAACTAGGTCAGCTACAAGTACAGACATTTTTTTCCAATCTTGACAATTATTTACATTTCTGTCCGAAGGCAAACATTTTTGATCACCTATTGTATACTCAACTACAGTTATTAAAATACACATTTTTAATAAAAAACACATACCTAGGTATATTTATAAAAAAAAATTTAATAAAAAATATTATAAAGGTATAAAACACTACTTGAACATCTGGATGACAATATATAAATGTACAGTGTAGTAATTTTTTAACTAATTTTAATGGTCAATTATTAAAGTCACCAAACCATATGAACAGTTACAATATACTACTTAACACACTAAACTAATTGTGTTGCTCTTAATACTATATAATTAAATAAAACCTATACAAGTATTTTTTAACATAATTCGGAGTTTGATAGACATTAGACATACATAAAATATTTTTCAATTATTTTTATACAATAATAAAATAGACACTATTGATCAACAAATTGATTGCAAAGTAAAAAATATAAAACAAATATAAAATGTAAATTATGGAATAAAAATAATTCAGAGCAAAACAGTCTTATTAAAGTGCAATGGCAGTATGGCACAATTTCAAAATGGACGGATTTTAACATATTAAATACCTTTTTTTAAAAACTAAAATTTACCGTTTTTCTAATAATAACTTCCACACAGTTGTAGGCATTAAAAATCACAGATTATACTTTCATTGTACCAAATAATTGGCTTACATATTTTTAACTAGAGTATGATACATTTTTAAAACTTCCATCAGTACAAATCAATAAATAAATCTATAATTGCTATACCACATACTACTTAATATATTATGTAAAATACAATATATTTAAAATTAATGATACTAATTATGGCATATTACAACAAACATCTAAATTACCCCCCCCCACAACATATAAAAATATAATATTCACTAGCATATACCGATTTGAAAAAATAAATTGCTAAAATTTTAACAAAACAAAAAATTAACAGTGCCGGAAGTATGATTGAAATTAAGTAATTATGTTATTTAAATTATAGGCTTTAGATCAGACTTTTGTAAATAAAATAACTTAAGTTATTCATATATAACCAAATATAAATTAGACATTCATCTTTTGTGACTCACTTTCTTTAATTTTGATTGGAGAATTAAATATCACATAATATAAATTGATTTGATCAAATTAATTATTTTTGATTCTACAGACTTTTTTTTTTAATAGCAAAAATTTAAAATCTCATGAAAAAAATTAAAAAGTATAAATTTCAAAGGGTAGACTTGGTTAGGTAAGATTGTAATTCACTTGACATTTTTCATTACATATTTCAATACATTTTGTTGTGGTATAATTATTTAAGATGTTTAAATTTTGGTCTACACAATGAATAATTATAACTTATTATATGAAAGCCCTTAAATGGTCTACCCTAGGTACTTATATACAAAAATGCTTGATGATATAGCCAAGGCAAATGAGTGAAAAACTTATCTGGTCCAATTTTCAGAAATATTTTTTAAGAAGTTAATAAAACTTTTGGTAACAATACGCTTAAAAAAAATTAAAATTTGATAAAATTGAAATCTTAGAAACCTATGAAATCAAAAGTTACTAGGAAATATTTTATGCTTATAAAAATGATATGTTTAACATATTGTGTTAGGATTTGTTTCTATTATTTTTAAAGAAATATTAATAATTTAAATTTTTGTATTGTAGTTCAATTCAATTCAATTTAACCTATAAAATCATTAAATGTATATGTATAGAAAGTGATCAGTATAATATATATGCCTAAATATTTTATTACTACCAATCTTATTATAATATAAAATATCACAATTATTGGTTTAGAAAGATCATCAAAAGTTATAAGAACAGTAGGTAAAGTTAAGAAGTTAAGTTCTGTTTACAATATAATAAGGTGTTAGTATTTCTTATTGACTTAGGATTAGAGTTTTTATTTGTTTGATACATAAATTAGTACTTTTTGATAGTAATTATCTAAAATTAACAGTTGCAAAACTTTTATTTTACAAACTGGTCATAGCTGGTGGATGAGCATATGCTTTTGGTATAAAACCATATTTTCTTGTTTTTGGAGCATAAGTCCATAACCACCCTTCAACCATTTGATTGTCAAGATCTGCATAAATCCATTCACCTCGTTTCACAGACAAATCATCTGGTGCTTGAGGCTATATAAAATAAACAAATGATTAATAAGTGATGTTATCATAATACTAAGATTTTATTTTACACATACCTTGTAATCATATAACATAACCATTTCTGTACCATGTATAGCAGGATCGTCATCAGCAACACAAGAGTTTCTACGAGGTCGTGCTCGTGTTACCGGAGGTAATCCAGTATTAGTAGCTCCAGTGCACTGGTTATTATTCATTTGATTTATATGGCCTAGTAACATAAATACAAAAAAATAATTCACTGTTGTATATGTTGCAATATAATACATGAGTATAACCTACAATGCAATTAATATATTATATACCTTGAATTATATCAGCTGGATAGACAAAACCACTTGGAACAAATCCTTCTTGTCCATCACTCCGTATAATCCAATACCAATCAGGGTCTTCTCTGTTTAATACAGTTACAAATTCTCCTCTTTCAACACTAACATCATTTTCATCTCTTGCTATGAATGTATATAACACAATGTATCGTCCTGCAGGATCCTATACATTTTTTTAATTTAAATTTAGTTTTAAACATTATGCAAGAATTGAAATGAAAGTTAAATTCTAAAAAATCATTAGGAAAATCAATATAATATTAAAAGTATGGATTTCGATTTCACTTTACACAAATACACACAATGTATAAATGTATTGAATAATATAGAATATTAGAATATGGATAGCGATTCAAATTATGAACTATGGTAAGAAAGTTAAAATTATGTGTTTTATAATCTGTATGAATATAAATTACTTTAAAAAATGGTCGAATCTCAGGATGTGAAGACGCACTCAATAATGATGCTCTGGAACTATTAATGTTCTGTTTATTTTGCATTTTTTTATCATGGGTTTTATTACCAAAACTTTCACAATCCGATAAATCCCCACAGTTACCTAATAATAAAAATAAAATCAGTAAATCAACAATAGCTTGTTGTTTAAAATTTATAATGAATATTTTAAATGAAAACTCCTTTACACAAACCATGTTTTTGTTGTTCATTAATTTCAACTTCAACAACAGTTTCTGTAGGTGTTGCAGCTGGTGCTCGAGGTAATTTCTTTTTCACATTATTTAGAGCTATTTCCCCAAGTTGTGAATTGTATGGAGTACAATACGAATGAGGTATAAAACCTTCTTGGCGGCTATCTTCAGCTATTACGTATACCCAATCATTCTCTCTATATAAAATATTGACAACCTAGAATAAAAAAACAATATATTTTAACCTTGTGAAATAGTTAAACATAGTGTACATACTCATTTTGAATAATGTAAATACAACAACATTAAAAATAGGCATTTTAATGTAAATTTCAATAAATCTTAATACATAACATATGGATATGATAGGCACAATCGTATTATAATGAAAAGACAATAAACTCTAACCTGGCCTCGTTTCACTGTCAACTCATCGTCAACACATGGAGTGAAATCATGAAGTACCACCATTTTGCTATCAGGTGACAGGCCATTTTCCTTTTCGATTCCAACACGCACTAGTGTCTCGATAGATGCACTACCTGTGATGCGTCCCATGCCAGGAACAGGGCCATTTACGTTAGTTCCGCGTAACACTTCCTTGTCCAAATCACTGGTCGAACCACCTGTAAGCAGCAGTTATAACAGAACATCACAAGATGAGTACGGTTCAAGCAAGAAGAAAGAACCGAAGAGCGCCCCCTTCGTCAAGTGTTATTGTTGACGTACTTTTTTTCTTCTTGCCTCGGCGTATTCTCACGGGACATAGAAAAGCCATTACAGAATGTCGCGCATACTATTAGTCGTGTAAGAAAGTGGTGTCGTCTACTCGGTTTACGGAACGTATCTATTGGTGGTTGCGGAGCGATAAGTCCGTGAAAAAGCGGGACACTAACCAGGACGAACTGAACAGTAAGTACTAATAAGTAATAAGTAACACTTGCCGTCAATTATTCATCGAGACATCGACAATCAATCATTATTATTATTATTATTATTATTATTATTATTTTTATTATTACTATTATTATTATCCGTCGGCAGCACAGGTCGAACAGGTTTCCGGAACGGTGATAATTATAATTTGTTATTATGACGAAAATAGTTCTCGGACTCGGTTCTCACCATAGATAATATATATATATATATATACATATATATATATTCTTATATTATCTATGGTTCTCACGCGCGCCTCCAAGGACGTTGTGAACACAGCTGCTGGGTTCGCGGACTCTTTGGCGTTCCAACGAAACCGATGACGTCGACCCGAGCGGTTATTTACGTGCACCGTGGCTGATAACAATTAACAACAATCAAAACGTGTCACTGCGTAAGCGCTGCTAAGTAGAACGTTCGCCACTCGCCAGTCCACTCGTCAACATTATTCATTAGACATTTAGACCTACGTACTCCATTTGTTCGACGCGTCCATCATACAACAAGTACGGAAATTCGTGATTCTGTCTGTTTCTCGTTTTCGTCGCTACAAATCAGCCCCGTGTGTGCACTCTAAAATCCCGTAGAACCCGCTTTTTACTCATTTACGGTAAATATGGATCAAGTGACCAAAGTATTGGAACCCGGACGCCAGTTCTCCAAAGACTCCGTCAGGTTGGTGAAAAGGTGCACCAAACCGGACAGGAAAGGTAAACGTTGAATTTTTCGTTTTCTATCCGCCCGCTATCTCGCTGGCGTTTAACTAATTCGATGATGTTTTGCAGAGTTCCAAAAGATTGCAATCGCTACGGCCGTAGGCTTTTGCATTATGGGTTTCATTGGGTTCTTCGTCAAACTTATCCACATACCCATTAACAATATCATCGTGTAAGTATATTATGTTCAGTGTTGTAGGAATAAAACCTAACTCGTGTGACAATATTTCTCATTATATTGTTGCGTTTTATTTTTATTTTATTTGGGGTTTTTCAAGCTAGCTTATCAGCAATTATTTGTTTTCGACCTTTTTGATATCATTTTATCTAAAAGGAGAAAGAAAATTTTTAAACTTTTAGTAATTAAATTTCTTATGCACTTGCAGTTACTTTTGTTCTTATGACTTATGGTATTTATTTAATGGACTGATATATGTGAACGATAGACATATTCACTCATTAACAAATGACCTAATTTAGGTGGATAAAGGCGTTAGTTTGCGTTAACACAAGTTGAAGTATTGATAGTTGTGTCAGTTATTTATAGCATTATACCAACATTTAATCATTTTAAAATAATAGTTATTACTACCTACTTATAATATTTTTAAATAATAATTATATATTATTTATAATATTTAGTACAACTTATAATAGAATACATGGTTATTTGGAGTCCTTTTACTGCTAATGACTCCAATTCGAAGGAGTTCAGCGCCGATTCCTTCGTTTTGCTGGTTTCTTATTGGGCATTGAATCCCCTCCACACGATTATTCAGCTGTTGCTGCTAAATTAGGTCTCGTCTCTTTAGCTGTACACAGGCAAATGCTTTGCGTAAAGTTTCTTAAGGAACTGGTCAAGTTGATTCATCTGATTAATTATCATTACTGAATTTCAAGGTCCCTTCCCGTCAAAACCGTTTCTTTTCATGTCCCTTTAAGTCCAAATAATTATATAAAAAATGAGCCTATTAGGTGTTTAATGTTAATGGCCAATGAGGATCTCTCTATAGATCTTTAATTTTACTATTTTTAATCTTTTTTCGTTTTTTAATATTAATCTTCATTAATGACTTAAATCTAATTAACCTTATTTATCTATCATTATTTGTAATTTAACTTTATACTTTGTTATGCATGTTATTGTAATTATGTAATTTGTATACATTTTCAAAAGGATTTCAAACCCGTTTATTATAAAATAAAATAAAATATTAATAAACCAATTTTTACCACATTATTTAATTGTTTAAATCACTAAAGTAATTTTTAGTGGTTATTTTAAGGTTTATTTCTAACGCAATAAATAATCTGAAATTCAGTTGCAAATAATTTCAAGTAAAAAGAACATGAATAATAAAGGTAGGAGCAACGTGACTGATTAAGATTAGGTAACTGTGTCTAAATAGTTATTGATTGTTTTGCCAGCTTTTGGCAATCTCACCAGCAGGTTGACTGCTCTGAAGCGAAAATAATTAGGGTGAGTTGAGGGATAAAATAACATCTAATTGAGTGTTAAAATAATTGTCTGAGTATTAGAGTATAATAGCCTAGACATCTGATACTTAAAAAAAAACTTAAACTAAGTTATACTGTGGAATTCAAGTTAATACATCTATTTATGTTAGAATAAAATCAAATTTATTGTTCACTTATAATTTATAAACATTTTGTTTTTAATGTAATACTTTAATTACCATGTATTAAAATTAACAATATTTACCTAATTTATCTACTGTTAAATATATTTATTTTTTAATTAATTTTTTTTTTTTTTTTTTACAGAGGTTCATGAATCATCAAAAATGGTAGTTTTTCCTGAGTATGTGTCTTGGCGAAGAGATGTGTACTGTTCACAATATGTTGTTTTTATACTTTGTACTAATTATTTGTGAACATCAATTTTGTTTCCCTTGTTCATTTTAGTGCATAGAATTTATATGTTTATTTAATGTTTCTAAGTATGAATTTGACCCAAATAAAAAATATAATTTTGGCATGTAAAAAGTAAAGTACATTTATTATGATCAATAAAATAAAAATAAAACAATTTCCATACAAAAATGTGTAACATTTAATTATTCATCAGTAAACTCATAAACTGTAAAACATATTGTAACATATATAATACATAAATATATTATCTTAAGTTTTACTGATTTAGCTATTAAGATCCAAATATTGATGTTCCAATTATGTATACAGGTCGGTTTTTATACTTTCTTGAGATATCAAATTCAATCTGAAAATGTATATAGAAATTTAGATTTATAATAATATTACTCTTATATATATTCATAGAAATATTGTAATTTTATCCTTATGTTAATTAATATTTTTTATTTTTTCCATTAACCTTTGAATTTTGATTATGACTTTCATTGACACGAAGAAACTAAAATTCTATTTAAAATTCTTTTTTTAACTAAAAATCATTGAGATACTTTGATGTATTGTTTCCGTCTTACAAACATATAAAATAGAAAATCTATGTTCAGCAGAACTCATTTTGTTTTGTCAGCTTTAGTATTAGAGTAAATTGGCCTCTTGAACCTAAAGAAAAGAATATCATGTGCGATAATAGGGTTTTCGCAATGTTTTATTTTAAAAAGGAGTCATGAGCTTTATTAAATTGTAATATTCTACAAAACTACAATTTAAATATAAAATAACATAAAAACCGTATATTATCGCACTGTATATTTCTCTAATACTAAAGCTAATTCACAAAATTGGTTCTGCTGAACATAGATTTGCTATGTTGGTTAGAACGGAGACAATACATGTAGGTGTGGTGTCCTCTTAACAGGAAAGAAGTTAGTGGCCCAGCAAAATTTCGATAAATTAGATGACTACATTTTATTTAATGTTACTTACTTCAGTAATTAATTGTTTATTTTTTTGTTGTATCAATTTTAGCTTAGGTACCAATTGATCATATTCCTCAGCTAATTCTTTTTTTTTATTAGCAACAGCTATTTGAGAATTGATCATCTTTTCAATGTTGTTGACTTTTTGAAGAAACATTGTTTCTAATTTATTTAGATATCTAATGATCATTAAAATATACATAATGTACATTAAATAAATAACAAATTATAAATATTAAATAAAATATGAAGGAATAATATTATGTTTACCTTGGTGAATGTTTAATTTGCTGCAAATGTAGAACTACAGGATCATTGAGTTTTTGCTTGATTAATTTTACAATATCTAACATGGATGCAAGCTCTGGTTTAGATTCATTGATTTCATCTCCAGATTGGACAGATAGTGCAGAGTTGGTATCATTTGATAATTCTAGCAAACGCATACTTAAAAATGATTCTAGCTAAAATCAGAAGTACATATTCTATTATCCTACAGTACTATGACATATTTTATAATTCAAAGTATCTCACTTCTAAAATGTCATTTATAAAATCATTTCGTGTTTGATAATTATCAAGTAAAGACAATGCCTCATTCCCTTTTGCAACACTACCGTCAATTTGTGGACTTTCAACAACAATTCCACTTTCTTCTAAAGATATACCATAGTCAATATCCTATGTAGGGACAAAATGTATTGTTAGTTACAAAATATAAGTTGAAATTTAGCAGTTGCTCACTTCTGATGGATTGTCCAAGTCGCCCCAATCAATTTCTTCATCGGCAGACGTGTCCTACAAATTAAGTGTTCTTAATATAAAGCTCTCAAATTTGTTGTACTTTTGATAAATATATAAATATAAAATTGAGTACCTTAATATCTTCTTCTACTGTAATTACAGGTTCTTCAATTTTACTTGGTTTTTCCCCATATAAATATTCATAGTAGGTAGTATTTCCATTATCTGAAAAGCAAATTGCTGTTAGAAATACTAATGAAAAATTAAATGAGTCAAATAACATTACTCAGAAGGTATTGAAGCACAGTCAAGTTTATGTCAGAACCCAGAACATTTGACACAAATGAAGAAAAATAAACATTAGCTTTTTTTAAATTCTTCACATGGCTCATAACATCTTCATAAACTTTTTGAAGTTCACTTAAACGTTCTATAAGCGTGCGCTTAAAACTATAATTATCATCAGCTATACAGAACTGTTTTCGTAATGTTTCCAAATCTTTTTTACATGTTTGAATTGACTTAGTGTAATCCTCAATTTTCTTATCACAATCCTATGCAACATGTCATATTAGTTACATGGCTATAAATTAAAACCATAACATAAATTTCATCATACAGTTTGTCCAGATTGAGCTTTGGTTATTTGCTTTTTAATCACAGGTATATGATATTTAATGTTCTGCACAAGAAGGTCACAAGCTTCAGCCAAGTATACATTATCTTTTAAATAAAGCTTCTCAATTTCTAACCAATCCTTCATTCTTTTTGAGCCATAAGAACCAAACAAATTCTTTGTATCTGCTTCAGTTTCTTTTAATATTTCAATTATACGTTTGCAATAGAAATAATTGATATCTAGATTAATAAAACCAAGTGCCAAATCAATTTTTAATATTTATAAAAATAAAAAATACCTGTTTATACTTACACGTTCCAGATAACAATTGGATAATTTCCTTGTTTTCGGGCATGTCTTGTATGGCTGCATTGATTTTCTCTCTTATGGGTTGAATATGAGTATGCCAATCTTTTTTACAGTGTTTTCTACTCATGAGCCATTCACTTAGCTTCTGAGCATGGATTTCAATTGGAATGGAACTTTCCTAATTGTACATAATAAAAAAAGATATTTAATTATAATTAAAAGTAAAAAATACACACATGCCAATAAAAGTAATAATCATTTCAACTTACCATTCTTCCTAATTCATGAAACAAATATAGACCTATGTAATATTGAACATGCAATTAGTTATTGAATACCGGAAAAGTTTACATTAAGTAATTGACTGTCACTTTTGTAAACTTGTTATTACACGAATAATGAAAAAATGTTTGATAACACGTCTTCAAAATATCCACCTTGCTTATGACTATAATCAGCTATCACCACGTAGGAAAAAGTCTAATTAATAATCACAGATTAGATACCATAAAATATGTATTATTTAAGGAGACTGCGTTTTAGGAGTATTATATTAATTATTTTTCACGAATAGAAACTTGAAAGATACAAATCATAGAAAAAAATTGTTACAAATTGAGACCAAGTTTCATTTCATTTTTCATTTTAATCTTTAACCGACAACTTTAGTATATTCTGTGGTCATATCTTTCCGATTTTACCCCTCAGGTCCTTATCATTTTTTGGTCAATTTTTCTGCAGTATCAAGTAATGATAACACGCTGGCATTTGTTTTTCAAAAAATATACACAATAAAATAATAATATTATGTATTTTTTAATTTCATCTGTTATGATTTAAATTTATTCAGTGTTAAGTATTTAATATTTGACTACAATGACCGAAGAAATTTTGTATATTGTGTCGGATTACGTTCAACTACTTGAACCTATAGATTTGGCAAGTATCTACTCACTAAAAAAAAAAAATAATTATTTTTAAATGTTTGTTGTGCTCATATTTATCCTTTTGGCTTACAGAAAAAAACTTCTAAAAAACAAACGAGAAGTGTTTTAAATTATATTGGTGCACTTAAATATATTCCATATATTTCGTTAGAATCATATAATTCAAATGAGCCAACATGGAAATTTTGTATTGGAGGCAATGGTCAAGTTTTATCCATTGTTCAACAAGCCACTCTTGAAATGCGCACTGAAAAACATTACAACAAGACTTTGGCTAAAGCAACATGTAATAATATTTAATAAGAATTTATTTTTTTGTATTTGTTTATTTACTTTCAAAAGTAACTTAATGTGACACCCACTAGGTATTGAATATTTATTTATGATTTAGTTTTTATTTAATTTATGTTGTACCTAACATATCAATCAATATCTACTCTATTTATTCTTCGAACCTAAAAAAATGTATTCTTTATATGATTGTAATTTTTTTTAAAAATTACTTTTTAGTGCCTGATTTAATAATTGATGATTTATATCCATCGAAAAGAGTATTAGCATGGAGTCCTGATTGTTCAATCTTTGCAATAGCTACTACACATGGTCATATTGCTTGTTATGATCTTTTGGCCTCCAATTTATTTGTTATTGAGTCTGTAAGTAAATCATAACTAATTTTCGATTCAACCTTTGTTGATTATTTGTTTGAATAAATTGTATTAATATATATATTTTTTTGTGTTCATAAGATTCAAAAAAGTACCAAGCAACCTGCAAATAATAATTATGCCAAAGAATTGTTCTTCTTAGATTTACGGACACGATCTTCAAAATGGTATGTTTAAATATCAAATAATGATGGTTTTATTGCTATAATATTTAATGCTATATATACCCTAGATATCAATGTAACCATGAAAAAAAATACATACTATGATCATACTAAAATTGTATAGTAGTTTTATTGACTCTAAAAATCAAGGTACCTTTAACTGTAAATCATCTGTCAAAGATTTATTTGCAGTAAACATGATTCACTAAATGTTTATAATGATAAATATAATGCTATAAGTAAAAATGTAAAATTATTCACACAACATATTTTAAACTATATATCTATAAAAACATAAAAGTTTAATTATAATTCAAACTTAATTATGTGTTTATTGCACTTTCCAATTCCCTATCTAATTTTCTATCAATTTGCACTGAATGTTCATTCAAAACTTTACAAGAAATATCAATATAAAGATTAAACATTTTATATTAGTTTAACAGTTTCTATTTGTTGAATTTATTTAAGTTTTTTGAATTTTAGAGTTGATTAAAACAGAGATTAATTTATGGTTATTTGTTTGGTAAACTATTAGTATTTTTATATTCTATATACTATTAATAGTTGTTTAATATTATTAAAAAATTATTGATTTGGGTACAAAAAAATATTTATAAATGAAAACTTTTTACAAAAACTTATCAGTGTTTTACTAAGTAAAAAATTAACAGCTAGAGGTTCTAATTTTATTTTGTGTAGCTTTTCAAATATTTAACAGAACACTAAGTAATTTAAATGATTTTAGGTCATATGAACTTATCCTAATTGGTGGAAATGGATCATTAACTAGTTATGCTGTTTCATCTGTTTATGGCTATCAAATACAACATACATTTAATTTTATTCGAGTGTTAGGTGCATCTTTATTATCATCTGTTACTTCATGTACAGATCCTGCCTATATTATTACATCTTCTGATATACAAAATAAATTAGTAAGGATTTATGTTAATAATTATATATCATATAAATTAAATTACATTTAATACCCATTTTATTAGGATATAAACGATTCTGGTTTAAATTTGTGGTCCATGATGTCATATGAACCTTACTACAATCCAGTTTTATCTTCAAATGTTATACAAGATGGATTTTTTTCCAAAATTATAAATATGATATTGAGCAAAAATAATGTAAGCTACGTACATATTTTTGTTTTTTTTATATATTTTATTTAAAGTATGAATAATTGATTTTATAATTACAGAAATATATAATTAAAATGAGTTTATCACCTTCATGTACGATGCTAATGTGTTTATATGGCACTAGGACAGTTTGTGTATGGAATTTTCCAGAAATAATGTTGGTATATTAATAATTATTTGACCAATACACACTTTTTCATATTTACTTAAAAAATATTTAATTTATATACATATTAAGTTACGACTGTTAACTATTTTAATTTTTAGTGTTTGTAATAAATGGTCAATAAATGATCAAAAAGAATTTGGTGGAGTTGTAGATATTGGATGGTGGAGTAATGAGGTAATGACATATTTTGTTTTATGTTATATGAATTTTATGTTAAATTTTTGTTTTTTGTTTTAGCTCTTGATTTTGGGATGCTCTGATGGCACTTTAGTAATTTGTCGTGAAAAAGGTCAACAGAGTGTAGTTGCCACAAAAATGAATCCTTTATACTTTAAATTATGTGGTTCATATAACAGTGATAATTTTGTTGTTGCTGATTTTGAAACAATAGAGGCGTTTAATAATTCATCGGTAATTTTCTATTTTACCCTAGTTTAAAATAAAACTATTATATTGTCAAATACTAACTATAATTGATAAATAAATCCAGGTCAGCATCCATTTTTGCACTGTGTCAAAAATATTATTTAAATATAAAAACTGTATTGTATCTCATTCTTACAAAAATCTCTATAAAAATACAAAATCTATTATTAAAAATAATTTTTGTTTGTTTTGTTTTAATTTTTCTAGGATTCCTTAGTAAATGCCAAAGGAACCTTATCAAATATGTATAAACTTATCGCAGTGACAAAAACTACTCCTCAACAGCTTCTTATGAAAAAAGTAATATTACATTTCTATGATTATAAATGTATAAGATATATATGTTACCGGCAATTAAGATAATCAGGTATTTTGCAAAATTTCTAGGCATTATATAAAATGCCAAAGATCATTAGGCAATATACATAATACAAGTTTTGCCTAGGTATTATGTGTAATGCCAAACCTGCAGTAGGCAATATAATAAAAATAAACAAAATTAGGTTTGATGAATAAGATAGAGTTCTGAAGCAGTTATATGCTTAAATTCAGTTTACAATATGCCAGAAAAATCTACTACAATTTACAAAATTCCAACAGTCACAGAAGTTATGTTACGAATAGTCCATAGGAACTGGTCAAAGATTTTTAAAATGTGTTTGTCTGACTATATATCAAAATAAAATGAGTATTTGTCTTAAAAATAACATTTTGTGCACTTCAAATTTTGTAATTTTTCTACATCATGTTGTAAATTGTAATAAGTAGCTAGTACTTTAAGTAAAATGTATAAATTATAGTATTTAATAATAATGTAATATAATAATAATATTAATAATGTAGTTATACTATGTATAAAAATATCATAATAGATCTGAATTAAATTTTATCTATAATACAAGTAATAATCTACAATAATTATAAGAATCTTAATATAATATAACATATAATAAATTGTTTTTTACTTTGCCTAAAAAATATTGGCATTTTATATAATGTTTAGGTATTTTATAAAATGCCCAGGTTATAAATAAAATAATATTAAAGGTCATTCGTTTTATTTACATTGGTTAAAACCAGCCTAGGTACTTTGCAAAATACCTGAATTATTCATATTTCCGGTAACATTATGTCTAAGATGTAACATTTTAGATCATGTTTTATTGTTGTCCACATTATATTTGTTCAAGATAAAATATATATAAATATACCTTAATTATTGTTGCTTTAAATTCTATAAATTTTCATTCTTGCTGTAACTTATTTGAATGTAAATATTTGCTTATATGTAATATGTATACTTAACACATATGTTTTCCAATATTACCTTAAAATTAGCAAAACTTAACTATTCTTATAATAAAAACTATAGTTATTATTATTATATTATCGTAATATGTAAAAAATGTTATAAAAATTTCAATTATTAATTAGCAGATATTATTTATTTTCATAGATACAGAAAAAACAGTACGAAGATGCATTACAATTAGCATTGAAGTATAATTTAAATAAAGATTTGGTTTATAAACACCAATGGTGTAATAATTCAGTTTCGGAGGAAACAATAATTAATATTTTGGTGAGAAAAAATACAAATAGCTTTTCATACATATTATATTAATTATTTTATATGATTTTTAGAGCAAAGTATCTGATAAACAATGGATTGTGAAGGAGTGCTGCAACAGAGTTTCAGAAACGTTAACCGGAGCTAAGCAGTTGATTTCGTATGGTTTAGAAATAACAGATTTCTCTGCATACTTAAACATAGAACCTGAAAACTTGAGTAAGATTTATAATCACTTTTATTATTGTGTGGCTTAAAGTTAATTTTTATGTAATAAATTAGGTACATTTAGCCAAGAAGGTAAAGAGTTTATAATATCAAGACTCAAACTATTAAATTACTTAGATAAACTGACCACTTATGAAATCATTTTAAAAAAAATGGATGGTAACTGCGAGTCCCTTTACAGTTCCAATACATATAAACATCTAAGAGATTTGAATCCTCTGCAATGGGCTTCACAGTTAGCTAGACAATGTCAAGTTGATGCTGTCTCTATTGTTTTTACTTACTATAGTGAGCAAGTTCTCCCATTCTGGTTGGACATATTAAATGATTTTCCAGAGACATTAATGCCCAGATTATACAGGTAAAATTTAATTTTAAGCAACTTAATAAATTCAATTCTATATTAAAATAAGAATTTTTTAAATTCGTACCCTTAGACATTTACTACCAGTTTGGAACACATCTACTAAACAAGCTGTATTATTAGAATCAGAAATTTTAAGAGAACTTGATTGGTGTGAATCAGTTAGATTTAAATTATTAACTGGTACTTTTGAAAGTATAAAAATAATTTCATTAACTGAAAATGACTTAATTAACTGGTATACAAGAAGAATTAGAAACATTGAATCATGTACTAAATTAGTTCAACATACTCTAGAAATGGCGACTATCGCTCTCGGAAATAACATCAAAGTATGTTATATATTATGATTTTATATTATTTTGTGCAACATTTTATCAGATATTTTTATATTTAAGGGATTAGAAAAGTTACATGAAGATTTATCAGTTCTGGAAGTTTTGGTGTATGAAGTGGGTTTAGAGAATATGTTTTTGGAAGACATTGAACAGTTAAACACCTTAGAAAAAGCCTCATTATTTATGTCAAGGGTTTGTAAAATTTATTGAACTTAATTTTTTTAATATTAAAATTAAAATGTATTTATTCATTTGAATAGTGCAACGAAAACATATTTTTGAAAAATTTGACCAATTATTTTTTACCATACATTCAAACAAAACCCGATACTTTTTATATTTTGGAGCAATACTTAATTCAAACTTGTGAAAGTTCACTAAAAAAATCATCACAGGTGATTTTATCAATTTAAATCTAAAATTATATTATTTTTTAATTGTTTAAGTTTTTTAGTATTTCGAGTATGTTCAAAATAATGATTGGTGTATAAGTGTCTCAGATGATGCAAAAATAGATCTAGGCCTTAAATGTATCTATACCTATCCTAAGACTGATCAATTAGATGAGGCACAGTGTATTGTTTTGTCATTATTAAAAAATGTGAAGTAATGTATCATAAAATGCTCATTGTGTATTAACTTTTTGTACAAATTAAATAATAAATATGTTTTTTTTTTTTCATTTTAGGAATACTGTCGAGAATAAACCTAGTATTCAAAAACTTGAAGATATGAAGCAAATAATAAATGCTTCAAAACTATTACTGAGTTATGGAATTAGATATTCTCTTAAAAATTTGGTTAATAATTTAACTGACTGCGAATTTTTCCGAAAAGTAATGGTTTTGATGTGCAAGTATACATCAATGTGAGCAGATTAATTATTTTAAACTTCAAATTAGATGTTTTTAAATAATTGTTGTCATAAATTTTACTAGAAAAAATCAAACTGAAAAGTATTGGTCAAATGTACTTGGAGATTTATTAAAAATAGCAGAATATTGTTTCCCATCTCTTCCTGTTGCAATATGTTATGAGGTGAAATTAGTTATTTAAATAGTTATCTCATCTATATTTAACATAGTATTCTTAATTATTTTAATAGGAATATGTTAAAATGTTGTTGACTAGCCAAAATGAAAAAATAATGCTATTGAGTAAGGATATTTTATTGGGAAAATTATCTGAAAACTTGAGCTTAAAAATAATTAAAAATACATTTTCTATATATTTTGACCAATCAAAGTCTTTCAACGATTCATCAATGGCCTTAGCTAAGTAAATATTTTTGAATTAATTTATTCATTATTAACATTAATTTCAATTTAATTTTTTCAGGTTATGTTTACAAATTATACCTAATATTGATGATCTCTTAATACATGAATGGAATTTAGTTTCTGCTATGACAATATTTAATACTCTTGGTTCCAAATTACTTCCAGTTCAAGGTAATACTTCCTAAAGTTATTTAATATTATCTATATTAAGTGGTATTGCTAATTTTATGGTTATAAATGTAACCTAAGTTACCCAGGTACCTTTGAAAAAAATGAATGAAATAACAGTTTTTTTTGAATAAAAACCATAGTAGTATTGCATACTACTTTTATAATTTACTATAAAAATTATAAAGTATAATGAAAATACGGTTTTTAATTTTTTTTTACCATTTCAAAAACAAATAATAATGTAGATGTACATATTTAATTTTTAAAATTATAAAATCATTTTCACATCAAATCAATTTGAATTTAGGTGATAACTAGTTCTTTTTAAGACTGTTTTAATTTTGATAATAGTTCGCCAATGTGAAAATAAATGGAAACTGATTGACATAAGTATATCTTCTAAACCGAATAATTACACATTACTTAAAAAGTTGATAACATTAGCTGGTAAATTGGACCTTACAAGCCATGCAAACTTTATATCAATAGAATCTAATATTTTATTCAAATGTGCCATGGCTGCATATCAAGTATGTTGAAATGTATATTTTTATTTTACTTTTATTTTTATGTGGATTATAATATTTTCTATTCTTTTTTTTAGGCTAATGATATGAAATTTGCTTCTAAAACATGTGTCCAATTGATAGACAAAAATGAGCCATCTGTATGGCCACTATGTGTTGAATTAGGAACACATAATGATATTGTTGATATTGGTTTAAAAATAAAAGTATTATCATTCGCTGTGCTCAATTGTCCAGTAGAAAAAGTCATCTCAATTATTGAATTGCGGTAGTGTACATCATTGAACTATTTGATTTTTTTGATTTGTGATTTATGTTCATCATTCATTCATTTAAATTAACTTGGCAATACTGTGATTACCATATTATATGATTATTTTTTAATCAGAACTTTAAAAATATCTAAAATTTTAAAAGACAAGAGAAAAAAAATTAAAAAATAATGGATTAGTTAAATACTGATTTTTTAACGCTAATGTTACTATAAACAATATTAAACAGTGGTTCCCAACCACTTTTATTTTACACCCCTTTGTAGATTTTCAAAAATCTCGCGCCCCCTCCTAAAATTTGAAAAAAATCGACCACCTATTTTGTGTACTTTAAAAATAAACTATACAATATTTGGAATGACTTCTTTTTTATTGATGATAATAATTATAAAATATAAATAATAGTAAATAGTAAAAAGTTACTTACTGTGGCCAAACACTTATGGTCTTTATTGGCTATCCGTTATTGGTGTTATTGATACCCAATAACGGATAAAGAGAACGAGTCAATTAATATTTTTTCTCTATGTTTTAAAATAAAAGTAATTTAATCAATAAAAATTGTATTTAGTAATAACTACTTGTGACTCCCCAGCAATGTGTACACGCCCTCCAATTTGAGAACCAGTGATATAATCCAATAAATTGATGTACCCTTAATGTTTTAATAAATTTGATTAAATATTTTAAATTTTTAGGAAATCACTGGAGAATGAGAATACAGAACAATTATTTGAGTATGATTCTACCTTAGAACTTCCAGTGTTAGTAAAAACTTAAAAAATTAGTGCATCAAATTACTGTATGAAATGTTTAATGAATTATTAATTTGAAAACTAGAATCAAGAACATTAATTACCTTGCTGTATCAAATTATGAAAGTTCATCTCATTTTAATTGCTCCAATTGTGTAGAAGTTGGATTATCACATGAAGAAATGATATCTAATTTAAAAGAAATGCTTAAAGTATCTTATAACCATTCAAATGTTGACAAAGGTAAATTGAATTATGAATTGTTTAAGACGATGATGCATTGTCAATTTTTGTTTTAGTGTTAGCCATTTATGGATTCAAATATCTTGGTTATGATTCAAAAATGTCAGTATTATGTTTCTTACATATATCAAGCAATAGTATTGTTGATGAATGTTTCAATAGCTGTGAAGGAGTTCTAAGTTCTAAATTAGCACTTTATATTTATGCATTACGTTTTGCACTTCAATTTATGCATGATATTGAATTTTTGAAATTACCAACAGATAAAGTATGTTCAGTTATTGGTTATATTTTGGAAGTATATAAATATTAAAAATGTATAATTTATATCGGTTTAATATTATTTTCTAGTTAATTAAACAAGTTATGTCTAATTTGGATGCACAATCTTCTGCGTCTGAACATAATATAGGACAATACTTACGTAAATATGCTTTATTGCATAGTGAATGTACAAAAGGATTAGATTCAAATTTGAGCCCTGATGAAATGAAAAAAGAACTTATTAGAATGGCCAAGTATGATTTTGTCTTGTGTTTTTAATTATTTTTGATGGTTTTTTTTTTTTTTTTTTTGTATTATGGGAAGTTTTTTTTTTTAAAATTTTATTATAGAACTGGTCAAGTAAAAAAACTTGAAAAAGCACTAGACATATGTAATAGGCAATCATTAGATATAAATGATATGTTACTATTAGAGTTTTTGAAACATTGTTTGTACACAATGCCATCAAGAAATTTGGAGGAAGTCTTAACGACGATGGAATTTGATAGTTTGATTCAGAACAAAGAGCAGTTTTACCATAATCTTCTGACTAATATTTATGAATATATACCAGGAACTAATCATAATGTTTTAATTGCTTATTACATAGCACTTAACTGTATTTATCCTAATAACTGTATGGAATATGAAGACAACATGTCATTTAATCAACATATAAAGTTATTAAAAAGAGTTCATAGTACCCTTCCAGGTAAACATTAGTAATTCTTAAAAGTTCATAAAAATTGATTATAATAAATTTTGGTTATAGATGTTGATTACAAGTTACTATTGAACCCTGAAACTGCTTATGAAACATTTTCTACTGCTCAACAAACTGGATGTAGTTCTCATGTTCTTAGTAGATTGCTAAAAAGTTTACCAGAAAATATACAACACTGTATAAAATTCAGTCGTTCTGTGAGTTTTTCTTTATTTCAAAATGTAGAAAAATAATAACTAACGAATTTACTTATAAAAAAATTATTTTTTAGACGTCTTCAGCTTCTGATGTAAGTCAAGAAAATATAAATTTTAATCAATTGATGCAAAATATTGAATCACCTGCCGATATTGATAAAATTGTAAAACTTTTATCTCAGTCAAATAAGTAAGTCAATTAACGTAAAAAACTATAAAGCATCATATTAAAAGTACAGATTTTATTTAAGTGGTATTAATTATTACAATTATGTTTTATAAATATTTTGTTTGTCAAATAGTTTAAGTATTAAGTTATAGGAGATGTTAATATGTTGTTAAGGATAGTTTTCATCATAATTAAAATTTTATTTTATTAATGGAACATATTTTAAAAATTGTTTAATAATGTTTAACATTGTAAAATTATAATTTTTTTTGGGTTTACTTTTCCATAATGTATTCAAATTTCAAATTTTGCCTAGTTTGACAACTTTAATACATTTTTATTTTATATATTTTGTTATATTTAGTGTCAATGAAGTATGGGTTGAAGCTATAAAATGGTTATTGGCTTTTAAACCTTCTGAGTTCCGAATTTCAATATCTGTGCTGAAATACACATGTAATAAACATAATTTTAGTCAACAGGTATCACAATTGAATGTTTTATTCATATTATTTTTCATTTGGTTTGCTGAGATTAGTTTAACGTGACCTTTATTATTTTAGGAATTAGAAGATTTTAGTAATATTCCGAATGTGAACAAAACGCTACTTTCTTTATTATATTTATTATCTGGAGAGAGTGCTGTAGAAGCGTTAGCTATCAGTTATTTCCAAACTAACCATGTAAGTACTTAAAAATTATAACTACACATATTTATTTTAAAGCTTGAAAAAATATTGATAATACTTGTAATAAAAACAATGTTTTAAGGGATTACCCGATTTGGTATTAGACACTATTCTTGAATATGGCTTAGTGGAACAATTATTTGAGTGTGAAGAGGTAATGAACAACCTTACCCGTCGAGTATTAGCTGGAAATAGTGGGAAGAATTGCCGATTAGTATGTGAACAGTTAGCTTCTGCTAGGCGTAATTTGTTGGCTGGTTCATTGCATTTAACTTACAATGGTGTACCAGCTGCATTGAAAACCAATGTAGCTGCAAGAGAAATATCTGAAAGTTATTTAGGGAGAAATACTAAGGATAAGTGAAATGTTTATGTTGCTATACGATTAATATTTGAATTATTATATTAAAACGTATTTATTTTTGATTTTTTAAATATTATAATGTTTAAAATTATATTTAATTAATTACTTATATACCATTACATGTATTATCTCTTTAAATCTGTTTGATTTTTTTTTTTTTTTTCATTTATTTTTATGGTTATTAAAAATGTTATTTTGATGTAAATTATTGTTATCATTGTTTGTTTTTTACTTATTTTGCAATGTTTGGTTCTGTTTGAAATTGATGCAATCGCCCAGTGGTAATACCCTTAAAAATACTTTGTTTTTCTTCAAATTTGGTCATGATTTGTATACTCATGTGTATAATTTTTTGCTCTACATTTGAATAAAATGAATTTTTGAACCATATATTTATAAAATTTATTAGACTTTTTGTCAGACGTAAATAATGTATAGATTGAATCATGGAATTCTAAAGATCAATCCTATGAGATAAATCAGTTTAACTGATTAGTTGTAAAACTAGAAAGAAAAAGTAAATCACAAAATTTAAGTCTAAGTAATTTGATTATTATATTATCATTTATCGCACACTACTGTTCTGCATATTAGCCCATTAATAAAATAATTGCTTATTATAAAGCAGGTTCCATACAACTCGTGTACTCGGCGAATAATCGTCAATTTTGTGATGCTTTACAAGCCGTGTAGGATGTGTTTAATCGTCAAGTAAGGTGATTATTTTCAGTGAAACTAATTCATTATTTATATCATATTTTAATATAATAATTATATGAGCATTATATTGTAAAGTTTAAAAATAGTAAAAAGTAATAAATAGTAAGAAAGTTTAATTCGGTGGTTAATTCCTTTGTAACTACATTTGCTCCTATGCTGTTTATTTTTTAGAGTTGGATCGTTGGATGAATCCAAATTCCAATACCTACGTTTCGGTCGTTTCCTTTTTTTGTTATAAAGCCACCAGTATAACATAAACACATTATCATCATCAGACGACATTGTTGAAACTATACTGTTTTAGTTTCATCACAAATATGAAATTAGTTTCTTTAAAACTAGTTTCTTCAGTGTGCACTTACATTCGCAAAATCAAAACGTTAAAAAAAAAAATAAAAACGTGTTAACAAAAACAAACGTTTCCTTTTAAAACAGCCCATATTATTTAGACTCATATAACTATAAGTCTAGTTTTTTAATTGACGTCTAGTTTGCGTCAAAATATTGGAAATGTTACTGAGAAGTGGCCTTTTTCTAATTTAGTATAAACTGTAATCAACTTCGATAAAACGGAAATTTTGATTTATGAAATAAAATATGTAGAATTTTTACAAGAAAAAAGAGATGTATTTGGTCTGTTACATAGCGATGTATTCGGTCTTATTGGTAGCTTAGTAGTTGGTACCACGATTAAAGATATAATGAATCGTGTTTAGTAGGTACTTACTACTCACTTCACTATCGTTTAAGTCTTCAAATCCGTTGTTGGGTTTATTTTGAATTATTTTTTAGTAAATTACCTATTATCCAATAATTATTATTAGTGATTTCCTCGTGCACGTTTGTTATTAGTTTATTACAATTGGAAATTACTAAAATTACCTCTAGTAATTTTATTAATTCTCCGAAAGCCGTGACAATATTAATAATAAAATCGTGTGTGTTATAAGTAACGCTGATTCATTAAAACAAAAATATATAATTGAGATCCAATAGATCCTTTATTATATATTTATATATTTATATACACATCCAATAAATCGCTTTAGGTAAATTACTAAAAATGAGATGACATCACAACAGAAATACTTGGCCTGCAGCTAAATGTAAAAAATTTGCACCGAAAAAGTTAATTAAAAATTAATTTAAGTGAATACCACCAATTTTGAAATTATTGTTATTCAATAAACTTGTTTTAATTTAACGAAGAGCATTCCTAAGAAAATCTGTTACCTAAATAAAAGTTATACGTATTCGTTATTCGGTATAGTCCATCCTATATTCAATGCTCATAGCTCGTAAGTATTAAAACAAAATATTGTTGTTGTTTGAACAGCTCTTGTGCTGCATTTAACTTAGGTACATATTACTTATACGTTCGTGGCTGATATTTTTATTTTTTATTTGTTGTACAGTGTACAAAAAGTGTACTTTGTACAGTGTGCATGGTATTCAATTTTATTCATGTGATATTATTGAATTTCCACACTGACCATAGAAGATGAAATGGTAACTCAAATAATTACAAAATATGTTAATAAAGTACCTAATAGAATATTTTCCATCAATCAAATCACGAAAAAAAAATTTATAAATAAAATAAAAAATGTAAATATTATGTTATTAATTTATGTTTAAAACAATTATTATAATATTATTTTCTTTAAATAATATGCACTGTCGTAGCTGCGCTTCTTTTTGGACGTGCAATGACTGTTGCACTGTTTATCCATCACCTCGTTACTCATATTATTGATCATATTCAATTCTCGTATGTATCGAAACAAAATGTACCTAATTGTTATTGTAGTATGTGCAACGTTCTTGTGTTACATTGAATTCCGAGCTTATTCCTCATTCCGTGGTTCATATTTACAATATTTTTCTTATTCGCTGTACAGTGTACAGACATGATCATAGGAGTAAATAGTGTTTGAAATCTGGGGGGGGGCTGAAGCTATAGCTCAGATCAGGATACTGAATACTCTTATGATGCTTTTAAATTATTACAAAACCACTAAAAAAATTTACCATATATATATATATATATATATATATATACCATCTAAATTAAAATTCACATAATCATCTAATATCTATATTAATACATTGGTATTTTTTTGATATCAATTTTTTTTATTATTCTTATAGTAAGCCTAATTACAATAATATTATTCTCCTTTCGGTTTTACTAAAAGTACCTATTCAGAATCTTTTCCACTTCAACAAAAATATTTCTTTCAATATTAAGTATGTTTAAATTGCTAACCCGGTTTTGGGACATAGTAGATCTTAAGTAGGTGTTCATTTTTCGCATTGTGTTTTTGACGGGACTATAGCAATTATCAGGGGGGCTACGCTCCCCTAGCCACCCTATTTGAACCTATGGGCATGGTATCCAATTATTCTTTAATTATCACGTTGATCACGTGATTTGTGGACTATTTCAACAACTGTACCATTTTTTATTTTTAAATAGAAGTAATTCACTATTTCGTTTTTTTTTTAAATTTTAAATTTTGAAGGGTTACAGTGAACTGCATACTTTAATCTTATGATTCTTATGGTACGCAACAGTATACCCATACTTCATAGTATTATTATGGGAAGAAATAAATGTTGTTAATACGTATAGAATAATTAATGAAATTGAAATAACTCAAATAACTGCCAATAACTGTTAGGATATCGTTTGAAAACAGATCCTTCTGAGAACCCTGTTAAGATATTTTCATGATAACATAAAATTTTAAGAGAGTGGAGGCTATAACTAAAAATTTTAATGTAAAATGATGATTATTTATGTGGTAGTGTAATACCGGGTCAACCCGCGGTAGAGCAGGAACAAGCCCCAAAATCTCCACAAAATTTGCAAAAATTAGCTTAACATTTAAATTTAAGTCCCTCTATTATGGACGTATCAGATGTTAAGCTGATAAGAACAAAGTTTAATGTAGAATATTGTATGATAGCTAACAAATTATAGGGAACATATATATAAAGGGGATGGGGTACATAATTGTGGTTTTAAATTACAAAAAAAATAAAACTCTATTTAAGTTGTAATTATAATAAAATAATTAATTTACAAATGAAGGGTATTTTAAGTATTTTATGTTAATTAAAAATTTTAAATCGTAGAAAGACTAGTGCAAAATTTAGTTAGCTATCTATCACATAACAGTTGCTCTGTGAAATGAGAATATTGATAATTTCAAAATGTTATTTAGATTACAAAAAATATTTTATTATTACTTTTAAATAAACAAAATTGTAAGTGAAAAAATCTAAATATAATTTATTGAACTCGTAGTATTTATAAGTACGTATAGGTTAAAACTAGTACTTAACTTAGTACCAATATTGAGGGTCCTGGTTATTTCTAGTTTTAATTTGTGAGAATCAGATTTGACAAAAGGGATTTTTGAAAAATAGGGTTGACTCTTGACGACCAGTTAACACTTGTTGGATTAGTATACACAGTACATGTGCATAGTACATAGTAAATGATCATTTTGTTTTTTTGAGTTTGTAAAAATACACAGATTTAATTTTGATTTTCTTTTTTCTGGCAATTGGTTTATAAGTTGATTAAAAATTTTGCAGCGCCTGATCACAATGGGAAATAAATAGTAATATAATAATTTTCTGCTGTATAACAAAAATTAAAAAAAAATTACATATAAAATATACCTGTACGTAATAATAGTTATAATAATCTAAAAAATGTAAATAACCTGGATGCTTGAATGCTTGAGGATGGATCTCGCATTAATATATTTGTACGATTTTTATACACATTATCAGTGGCGTGGTGAATATATATGAATAATTATGCAAAACATATGGTTTGTACCCTTCCCACTTATTGCATACAGATATAGGTCCCTACAGTGAAATATTTTCGATTCACCTAATATTTTATGTTTTGTAATGTAAATGTGTCTGTTTTGCTGGGTTTGCATGTTCAATAAATATTAAACGTTATTATTTATAAAGAATGGAATTTGTTTGCCTAGTTCAAATACGTCAATGGATAATTATCATTTTATTTTAGCTTTTTATTTAATATTACCTAAACATATAAATTTTTTCCAATGTGAAATAGGTAGGTACGTTATTTATAGAGCACATACAGTTTTAATTGTATTCTTATCCGTATATAGTAGGTACTATAATATTAACGATTTACACAAATAAAGAATGATATTTTACAGTATTAGTTATTGAATAAATATCCATATTACTTATATTATGTATTTAGTTTAAAAGTATGTGTTTTTTAAAAAATATATTCATTATTATAATTAAAAATTAAATTTAACGTATATCCAGGAATTTTATTTGAAAAAACATCGAGTATAGAGTGTAAACGGAGATAAAATAGAGTTATTATTTTAGAGCTTATGTGAAGTACCTAATTTATTTATTTCAAAACATTCTATTTTTCAAAATAATAGTATTTTAACAAAGTAATTCAAATGGTGATGATTTTAATTTTAAATTGTTTGAATAGCTTTTAGGAGAAAATATATTAAACACAGAAAAAACATATAAAAAAATGCATTAAGTTAAAAATAAAAATTTTATATTAAATACATTTTTAAAATTGTAGTTATACATTCACTATTTTTAAAATATTATTTTTAATTTACTGTACCTTTTTTGGAAATAGTATTTATGAACAATGATGTGGTCTTCAAGTAGTTGTATTTGTATTTTATCGTTTTGTATCTCCACACTAACTGCACAAGTAAGTTGTAAATTGTATTTACTTAATATATGTGTTTAAAATTAACAATACAGGGTTGAAAAAGTAAATATTACTTAGATTATATAGTATAAAGAAAGTTCTAGCCTTAGTAAAAAATTTCAACTGTGTAACTGTGGGCGTATAGGTATGTGTATATCACTCATGGTTTGTTTCAATCTCGATTACAGCCGTTAACTGTTAAACAATTAATCGAAGTACCTAGTTTAATCAGACACCATTTCACTATTCAACTATTCAAGTATGCTATAAGTCATAAGACATAGGCGTGGCCGGGGAGGCACAAGACATTTTTAAACCATCAATACCTTTTTTATAAACGTTTTATATATTATATATATATACAAAAATCATATATGTATTTATATATATATATATACATGAGTTTTTTTTAAAATATTGGTAAATTACGTCAAATTTCTTATTCTTTTTAAAAAACAAATAATTTTTATAAGTAATAAAATGTTCTAATCTTGTGACCTTTTTTTCTCCTGGCATGATTTTTTGCTGGGTACAATCCGCCAGGGGGGCTGGTGCCCACCCACCCTCCCATAAACACTGCTATAAGAATAAAATAATTAAAGATAAATAAACCATTAATTATAATTTAAATCTATGAAAAATGGTTACTTAATATTGAAGTATATTCTGAAACTCATGATTTTCATGTTTGACGTATGTAGGTGTTGTATTTGTGAAAATAATTTATTTCTAACAAATTATTCAATTAATTTTCTGTTACTATATCAGCTGATAATTTTCCCATTTAAACAGGCAAATCATATTTTAACAAAGTAAATTCAAAACATAGTATAAAGTGTTATTCATTTAAAAAATTGGATCATGAAGACTATATAATAATTGAACATATTAATTCAATGAATAATTTGTTAAATATTAAAAACATTGTAATTTAGTAATTATAATAAAAAAAAAATGTTCAAAGTAATAGGCATAGTATGATAAGATTAGTACAAGTACTGTTAATATGACCAGGCACTAGACTATTATATTGTACAGTTTATCATACTCTAGTAGCTATCGATAATACATTGTATAATATTATAACAGCATACCTATTATATTTTTCTTACTACGGATTTTTATTTTTTACGTACCTACTTGGAGAATTCTAATAGAATATATTCGCACATATTATTAATTATTATTATGTATATGATTGTTTTTTATATTGTAGACTAGAATACCTGAAATCGATTTTGAGAATACAGTACAGATAGATGATACATTTTACAAGTGTTGTGCGACTCCAGTTACTTGTGATAGTTGTTCCAAGTATAGGACCATTAATGGTTCGTGTAACAATTTACTGAATCCACTATGGGGATCATCTGGAAGTCCTTATATTAGATTAGGCCCAGCATTTTTTGCTGATGGTAAGTGTCGTATTAAGTATTTTTGGAATATATATGGTAGCAATAAATGATTGTATGTATACAGTTTGATACATAACTATTGTACAAACTATTACGATTTATATTTGATACAATAGTACAAATTATAGTGAACTGTGAGTGTAATATGTGTTATGTGTATGAACTAATATTTTAATGTTAAACAGCAACGAAAGATTAAAATGTATTTATTTTCTATATATTTACACCAAATGGTTTTTATAAATGTGTATGTACCTATAACCTATATGAATATACTATATACATAGATAATATTGTAACAATCAAACAAACTGTAATAAAGGGTGCAAAAAAAATCAATTTATAAAATAAAATCATTTTTTCCGTACCAATAGGTACAATAGTTGCACATTTGACATTTTTGTGCAACATTACCATTTTAGTCTTAAATATATTTGTTCAATGTTCGGGCGTACCGACGATGGGCATATCGGCGTATCGACACAATCGGTTATTAAGACGTTATCGGAGCCAACATTATCGAATGTTCTAGAACTTTTAGATTATTCGATTATTGTCGTCTCGGGCCCGATCTGTGTCGTTGTGTTGATACCCGATCAGTCTTCAGTGGCTCTGGCAGCGTCCGCCTGAGACGAACTCGTGAGATCCGCGAGTGACGTGAGTCGGTGTGTGTAGTGGCTTGTTGTATCATTTATTCCGTTTTCCCTTTTTTTTGTTTATACCGTTTTCCGACGCTTTCCGACCAGACATTGTAGGCTGGCATAGTAGTGGTCGCACGTGCCGGGATTTACACCAATTTTTTAACTATCATTTTGTATAATTAACCCCCAGGCACGGTCGCGTGGGATGAAATCCGCCACTCACATGCGCATCGTAAAACAACGTGAGTAAAATTTTTAATTTCATATATACCGTTTTTTTTTTATTATATATATATTGTTCGGCCGTGTCATTTATTTGGGTTTTATTATATATATATTATTTGGCTGTACCATTTATTTGTGTTATATTATATTATTATAATTTTTTGTACTTTATTCGGCCGTCGTGCTTATGCGAATTATTTATTGTAGTTCTTCTATATTTAATAGATAATACTTTACTGTTGTATTTATTATTAATTATATTATATTTTCATTATCAACCAAAATTTGTTGTTAAGTTTACATCACAAATAAGTACCAATCTCCCTATTGCGTTACCAATGTAACGAAGCCGTTGGTGCACCTCTGGCCAACGTTTCGGCGTTCGTTTACAATATTTTTATTATGTTGACAGATGATCATCAAATCCGTATTCAGTCAAGTGGTAAGCAGTTGCCAGGACCTCGTGAGCTTCAGTTGGCAATATCTACGCTCTCACCGAATTTTGTAGATGGACAAGACGTTGGAAATTTACACGTTAACCAAATGGGTCAGTGGTTAACGCACGATATTACTTTAATGCCACCAGATTTGTCGGGTAATTATGGCCATCATAAGTATTTTAAAAATCACATGGAATTAGCGTGTTTTAAATTTAAATGTCACAACATTTAAATGTGTGATATTTAAATTATAATTAGCATTAAAATATTTAAAATTACCTACTTAAATAATGATACCAATACCAATATTAATTATATTCTGTCTAAGTCACTGTGGAGTCATTACTTTTTACCTAAATATCATAACTTTAAAATTGTATTTATGGATAATGCAGGTGCGTAGATTTTACTCTTTGGCTCTTTGGCTTTTATTATTTTCAAAATAAATAAATACCATTTCTACGTAATCGGATATTGTGAATTTCATCTTAATACTTATTTAACGAAAAAATTAAAATGAAATTAAAACTAATAATAAATGAAGTAAAAAAAAAAAATCTACGCACCTGCATTATCCATAAATAAAATTTAAAATGTTGAAAATATAAAATGCTCTCATTCTTTCAAAAATAAACCGATTTTAAAATTTTTTTCTCAGAGTAATTTATAGGTAATTCTACAAAGTGGCTATTTTCAAAAATTTTCAAAATTTTTTTTTGAAAAATCAAAAATTTATTTTGGTGGTTTTCAATTTTGGATTTTTTTTAACCGTGCTAAAAGATGGGCTTTAAGTTACATATTATATGAAAAAAAATGGAACTTCAATATCTGCATTATATTAAGAGTAATAACTACTGATTTTCCAATTAATTTACATACTGTATATATGTATATTTCGCAAATTCTTTTATACTTCACTGAATTTGATATAGGTATAGTTTTATTTTAATATAGAAGCACGTATTACGCAATTATAATATTGTTGATTTGCTTAGGACCCAGAGATTGTTGCACTATTCAAAATTCAAATAATATTCCACCACAATGTCAAGCGGTGATTACAATAGATCCAATGGACCCAGTGTATTTAGCATATGGTGTACCTCAGCGAACTTGTATGTCATTTATACGAGCAATGACCACCACTCTGAATTTCAATTGTTTAATAACTCCTCAAATTCCTGTGAGTAATTCTTATAGCAACTAAATATTGTCATCATTTGTCTGGTGTGTAGTTATTTAGGTTCGTAATATTCAATGAGTAATTTTATAAATTTGACGTACAATTTAAAATTGTCGTAAAGTTTAAAAATAAACTAAAATAACTAGGATTTAATAAATTATCTAGTACGACATTAACGCTTTCATTCCATTGAAAATTTAAAATATTTATATTTAAAATAACGTTCTTAGTTGTATATTAAATAATGCTTATAGTACAGGTAAAATACGTATATTAAGTGTACCTACTTATTATAAAATTTTAAGTAGTAAAATCATAATTGGAATTATCATATTATAAAAGTAATAAAATATCAGTGTAATTTTATTTGCTGTCGCTTTAAGTTAAGTAAAAACTATATAAATTTGAAAATGTTGTGTTTCAAATTTATAAAAAATAGAAAATAAAATAAAATGAGATTTATCCTAATTGCAGATTTATTAATACAAAATCTATGTTTGTGCCGATGCGTTCCGGGCAGCCGTGGCGGCGCCAATTAAAATTTATTGTGATCATTATAAAGTCGGCGACGGCGCAGCCTTATCTGTCCATGTGTTACCTGTCCCCTTGTGTTTAGTGTTATTTTGTATTTATATTCTTGTATTTTTCCAATTAATGGCTCTTTGTAATTGTTAATTATGTAATAATCGTATTTATATTATTTTATCGTGTTTTTCGTTTTGTTCGCAATTGTTGCAATATATATATATATATATATCTTGTCTGTCGTTCGTTGGTCGCTTAAAGTGCACCATCTCTTTTTGTGTTTGTTAATATAACAACATATTTCCTTTTTTTAATCGTCGGTCGTTATTACAGCACCACGTTAATTAATTTATTAGTGTCGATCTTGATTGAATCAATCACCTTTTTTTGTATTAGTCGTTTTTTTTTCTGATACCTATTCTTTATTGTGTGTATCCCATTGCAGTGCAATTACAATTATTATTATTATTATTCACTCAACAATAAAGTGTTTCTGGTTACCAACATCCACGTGAGTTTTTTTTTGTTTTTAAATATATATCTATCTGTGTTGTTGTCCTCGTCAACCTGGTCG